>QLPE01000113.1:4108-28335 GCA_003314125.1 Hygrophorus russula | reverse complement strand
AGATGTTCACAAGGTTTGAATTGCTCACCATTTTTACCCGCCCAGAAAGGTATTGATGTCTCACTAGGGATGGTCTCGTTGGCCGGGAAGAACCTATTGTTAGTCATCATTGTTATCAGCAAGTCCATAACGTTCAGGAACGAACTCATACGTCGAATCCGATAAGAGTCCTGCACATCCTTGGTTGTATGTATCCCAGCTAACCAAATCCTCAGCATCACAATCACATGTGTGAGAAAATATACTAACTTCAAGGCAGCATCGCTTTGACATAAAGTACAGGCGCTAAATAGATTATAAGCTGCCCATGAACTAGAATAGTTAGAGTCAATGCAATTCTTGTAGAACAAATGACTGGGAATTCACCAAGAGCAAATATTAGCTGCGGTGGTCCCAGTGCCCGGGGGATCATACTTATTCCCAGGCTGAAGAGCGTCAACCTTGAATACTAGTACGAGTCAGTCGCATCCAGAAGCATATCAATCAGATACCACTCACCCCCGTTCCCACATGTAGCCGATAAGTAACCAGCGACTAGGCAGGGCGACTGGTTTTCCGAGTTAGTCATCCATCCAAAGCTGCTACCGCATACTGCGGTAGTCGTGACATTGTATTGAGCATGGGCGGTAATCGCTGCTGTGGCCAGAAGCAGGAGGGGGCCTAGAAGTCTTGACATTAAACAGTCCTGCAGAGCGGCAACTCGACGGAGCTTCGAGATCGGGTTCGGTCGAGACGACTGTTAGAAGCAATGATGCAGGCAAAGGCGTAGTAAGTATATATTGGTCGTAGTGCCTGGCGCCACCTAAGTCCGAGCCACCCGCTGACACGAGGTCCAAAACATAAGGTACTCACTTGTTCCAGTAACTGATGGCCTGATCGCGGTCCGTGTCTCGACGTCGATGTAGACGACCAGAAGTATCGTGTCTAGTCATGGATTCTTTAGTTCTTCGATGCTACTCACCGTCCTCGTTGGTGTCGGCATCTGTTAGCCGAAGACAAAGTTTGATACGACTCGGTCCCATGATCAGATGAGGCGGTGAAAAAGGGAGTTGACAAATATCGGGCGGCGAGTGCTTGTCTGGTGCTCACTAATCGTCGTGGGTTTACATAACGAATAAATGACCGTACATCCAGCTGTTATCACTACGACGTGGGAAATAAATCCTCAGCACTCAGCCACTACAGTAAATGGTCTTTTAGTCAAGTCTTAAGTTGATCCTTGTCGACATCTCGACACCCAGTATATATAAGTATATATACTTCTAATCGCTTCAGATAATAATTTATCCTTGACAAGACTCTGACAGATGTTCGCACGATCACTACCACTGGCACCCCTTTTCAGTTTCATGGCAGAACAAAGGATATAGATTTAAAAAAAGTACATATTAGAACACTATAAATATGGTCCTTTGTACAACAGCAACCTCACTGTCGAGCTCCGTCAACCACACCGCCATAGCTCTGGTTCATCAGCCCCGAGGTATGTCCGGCCAGGTTAGCTACCGGGTTCAAGGGCCCTCAGGATACCTATCTGTGCCAAACTTCCCCTGCCACTACCAGCCCCCGTAGTTGGTTGAGATGTACTACGATCCAACGCATCGGGAGGGTTCGTGCCGGTTGCCTGTTCAGCCTGCTCGAATGGATTGGAAACGAGATGAACGGGACAATGCTGCTGGTGATCCTCGCAAATTTCGTTGATACCTACCGCTGCCGCTCGTGCTGCACTGCCCTTCCGCACCGGGTTCCTAACGATGCCCGCAAATGGCTCTATACTCTGAAGGGTCGTGATAGTTTGTGGAAGCCCTTGGGTGGTAGCCAACGAGTGTCCACCTGGCAAATGTGTGTAATTTGAGATGGGTGATATAGCGTCGGACCACGCAGTCTTTAATTGCCGAACAGCATTTCCAAATTTCATTTGGGTTGTGTCCGACAGGATCCGGAAATGCCTTGGACCGCCGTTTGAGTATAAGGTTTCTCGCAAGTTGACCCTTCTGCGTCTGTAGAGGAAAAAACAGGCCAACGCGCCCATGGCAAGAGCGGCGAGTCCACCAATGACGCCGCCTACAATAGGCCCAACAGAGGATGTAGATTTTGATGAAGCGGGGGCTGCGCCGGAAGCAGCAATAGAACCGGTGCTATTGTAATCCGGGTGCTCTAGAGCCAAGGGAAGTCAAGCCGAACAGTCCCGCGGAACCATCAACGTACTCTGATACGCAATGGCTTGCGCCTGGGGTGCATTGAACAACTCATCCTGCCAAATTGTTGCTGTAATTTCGTTGTTATATCGAAGATGCTTATAAGATTGGAATTACTTACGATTCATACCCGCCCAGAAAGGTACTGATGTCTCACTACGGATGGTCTCGTTGGCCGGGAAAAACCTATCGTTAGTCATTATTGCTATTAGCAAGTCCACAATGTTCAAGAACGGCACCATACGTCGAATTCGATAAGAAACCTGCACATCCCTGGTTGTATGTAGCCCAGCTAAACACAATCTCAGTTTCACAATCACATGTGTGCGGAAATATACCAACTTGAAGGCAGGATTTCCCTGACATAATGTGCAAGCGCTAAAGAGATTATAGGCTGCCCAAGAACTAGAATAATTAGAATCCTGTAGAACAAATGACCGCCGATTTACCAAGCGCAAACATCAGCCATCCTGTTGCCTACGGAGGGAGGATCGTAGCTGCTGCCAGGAGGAAGAGCGTCAACCTTGAATACTAGTACGAGTCAGTCATATCTAAAAGCATATCAAACAGATAACACTTACTCCCGTTCCCACATGTAGCCCTTAAGTAACTAACGACTAGGCAGGGCGACTGGTTTTCCGAGTTATTCATCCATCCAAAGCTGCTACCGCATACTGCAGTGGTTGTGACATTAACCCGAGCATGAGCAGTAATCGTTGCCGTGGCCAGAAGCAGGAGGGAGCCACGAAATCTCGACATTAAACAGTTTTGCAGAGCGGCAACTCGACGGAGCTTCGAGATTGGGTTCGGTCGAGATGGCTGTTAGAAGCAATGATGCAGTGAAAGGCGTAGTAAGTATATATTAGTCCTAGTACCTCGTCAGAGCCTGAGTCCCACGCAGATACGAGCGTCCTTGAGTATGGACAGCCCCTTGATACAGATCATTGATGACTGCAAAAATTCCCGGCAAGTGCACTCCATATGGTACTTACTTTACTTACTTGTTCCAGCAGATGATGGCGGTCCGTGTCTTACGCCGATATAGACGCAAGAAGTATCGTGTCCAGCCATGAATTAGAACACTCTAGTTCTTCGAGAGTACTCACGGCGCATTGGTGGTGTGGGCATCTGTTAGCACTATTCACGATCAGCCAGTGAAAAGAAAGAGTTGATTCATCTCGGACTGACCTGGAGTATAATGAATAAATGGCCAGATAGCCACAAGCCATAGCTTACTCGGACGTGGGAAAGTTTTTGACGGCCGTGATAGCCACTACAGTACAGCCAATAATTATATAGATAATCCTTAACAAGACTCTGACAGATCGATCGCAGTGGAAGGATCCATTCATGACATGACATGAGAAATACCCCATATACAACAAAAAATCACATACAACTGGTGTACTTACTCCACCCGACCCATATCCGTCAATATAGACCTCAAGGACTCCGTCACAGTTGGTGGCACCTGAACCTTCTGCCGTTTTAATAACGTGGGCGACTCGCCATCCACATCCATACGATCATTATCACTCCCCCTTTTCCGTTTCATGGCAAGGAAGTGCAGATATGCCAGGCTGTGTTTCGGGGCAGGCGGACGTGCAACATTCATAGGAGGACCTGCGAACCACAAGACTTCGTTCGTCTCCGGATCACGATCAAAATGCTTTGCTTGAAGACGAGTCATCAAAAGCCAATCAGAAATTTCATGCAGACAATACAAACCCACCAGTTTCGGGTGGTAGTTTCTCAATAACCACATTATTCCCTAGGATCGCCAGCCCACCCGCAGCATTAATAACAGAACGATCTCCAGTGCTGACCTGTGACTTGTGTGTCTGTTGTGCAGGATGAGGGGGTTGATATTGATAATGCGAATTCGATGAGCTCGCAGCTGTGTTTGAAGCACCAGGAACCCCCGCATAAACACCCTTGTTAGGTCCTGCGTGATCACCACCCGTCGCCCTCTTTGGTCTCTTCCGTCCTGTGCCAGTAGCTTCTGGTTTACTTGCCTCACCTTTATCCGTCTCCTCAATACCACCAGGGCCCTTCACAGGACTTTTCCCACTCTTCGCCAGAAACGGACTCCCAAATCTCCGAGGAAACACCGTCCGTTCGAATGGGTAGATTGGCATAAATTCTGTGCTCTTTCTCACCTCTTCTGGCACGCATGAATTCCAGTTTTTTATTTTCACGAAGACCCGATCACGATCGTTGTACCGCGAGTCACAGACGTATAGCGGCCACCCCAGGTACCAGAATGGTGGCCGTGGCCGTCCACGGATATGACGCGCGGTAAATTGACAGGCGATTTTTTCGATCAGATCCTCAAGGGGGTGGTCGGCGAAGTGACCTGTGTAAATAATTGTAGACAAAGTCAGATATTGGTAGGAATCGGTATCACGCACTGGTCTTGCATACTTCTCCTTCCCAAAATTGTCTATGAGAGGGGTGGAATGTCTGGTCCCCCAGATCTAAATAAGCAATAGTTATATGGAATAACAGAGCAGCCAACCTGTTCTGGTCGATAGTACCAGCACACAGTCAAACCAGGTTGACCTTTTTTCGCCCTACATCAATTGACTCCATCAGAAAAAGTAATGAGGCCTGAACATGTACCCACAGATCCTCCGAGACCCAACACTTAAACACCTGTGCTACGATTGGCCTACTTGGGTCATCTGGATTACTCAGATGCAACCAATCTGCAAGCCTTACGCTCCAACCTTTATAATGCACCTCATCCACAAATGTCCGATCCTTCGCCGATACGCGGAAGGTGGTGACGCCTGCCACACCATCGGCTTCGGCAGAATGTAATGGTTTAGCGTTTCCAGGACCAGCACGAAGAGATGCAAAGTTCGTAGTCGACGAATACGGCGGGCCGGCAGGTGGGTTGTCGGATGTAAGTGCTTGGTATAGTCGCTGTGGGAACACATTAGAGAGTACATCAAATTCAGCTTAAGGAATAGTCACCTGGAGAAGGAGAATGCGACCATAAAGTTCTGTCCCAGCTTCGTAAGATCTGCGTGCTTTCTCAAACAAACGAGCCATTTCTAAATCGAAGTCTTTAGAAGATGCGTAGCCTTTAGAACGAGCTCGGCCCTGAAACAGGAAGTCAGCCAACCAGTTAATCATCATTCGCGATTTCACTTGCCTCTATTAGTTTTAGAGACAAAGGGAACTGTATGGGGTGAATTAGATAGATCTAATTTAGGTGCTAAAAACTGACAGTATATGACAGGTTTGGAATAATTGATTCTTCGGGTACGGCCTCAAGCGCAAGTGCAACTCGATTGCCACTAACAAGATGGTCAAACTTGAATCAAGCCAAATGAAGGTGAAAAACACACATTACGTCCTTGTAGTTCTTTATTGCTTGCACAATTTCAGAGTAATGGTCCTGTTCAACCTTTAGCGACGTGCGTCGCCTACACACAAGGGCAAGTCGAGTACTCACCGGATCAGTCTCAGTCATCCACCCATTCTCACCAAACCCTCCCCATCTCGGCAAGCCTTTCTCAAGCTGTCTAACAATTTCTTCACTGCCGACATCTCTCTCCATTCCAGCGCCGACTCCGATATCCTCCCCTTGACCTTCCGGCTCAGGCGACATGCCACCAACATCCACATCCATGTCAGGTGATGTTTGTCGTGGTGGTGACTTTGGACGACTAGGTACTGGTTTGACAGAAAACGTATGTGTGCTGGTGCTCGCCACAGGTTGAATAGGTAGCTGAATTACGGGCGTTGCGGTACGTGTATGAACGGCTGGTGTAGGAACAGACATTTTGACGGGGACGGTCGCATGAACCTTCTGTGGGGATGAAGCCGGAGGGGAAGTTGAACGCGGTACTGGGAGGACAGGTCTTTTTCTCCATTCAGCCTCCAGGACGTCCTGCGTGCAGTGTTACACACTATTCAAAATCTTATGAAACACGCACCTTTAACGTTTGAGCATCTAGTGCAATCTGGCTATCTGCTTCATTGTAAAACAAAGCGTTCCAGAAGACCAGGGATATATCGGTGTACGCGTCCAACGCGTCTTTATATCTGTTTTTATCCACGCTTGATAGAATGTTATTGAGACATCGAGGTTCTGGGATTAGCTATATATGCAAGGTAAGCCAGGGACACCGGATTGGTGATGGGAATACCTCATAATACTGCGGCCATTCCTCCCTGTCTACGAGGTCCAAAAACATGGCTGCGAGTTGTCGTTTGCTTCTTGGAGCAGTGTAATTGCATATAAAGCGTAAAATCTCTTCTATGGCGACTTTTTGAGCTATAGTCACTGTCATCCTGGCAAATTTATGTTTCCAAATTTACCGAGAAAAGGGTCTCGGTTAATGAATAAACTGATTGGCTATGGCTTGCGAAATAAACAAAGTCGAAAAATAGGTGCAAACAACCACCGAGGTAGACTAGTCCTTCAACTCGAAAAGTGATTCATGTCTCCACATTGTGGAAATTATAAGATTTAAGTCACATCCGGCGGAAAGTACTTGATAATATCCAGTGAAATTACATTTTTCATGCAGAGTAGCAATGGTAACTATTGATGCAGCAGAAAATAAAACCAACCAACAAATTGTGATCATCATAACTGATTTTTTCCAAGAAATCCTTCCATCGAACTCGAATCCCTACTATTTACTGCTAGCACGATATAATCATCTCATGCCAGAACCAACCTTCCCATGATAAAACTCCCAGCACCTCCCAAATTCCCGACATCCCTTCCTCCGAACCCTGTTCCTGAACCCAACCCAAGCCCTGGCCCAGGTAGAGTTCCCTTGTATTCATATCGGTCATACGGGGCAACACCT
Organism: Hygrophorus russula; assembly: GCA_003314125.1. NCBI lineage: Eukaryota > Fungi > Basidiomycota > Agaricomycetes > Agaricales > Hygrophoraceae > Hygrophorus > Hygrophorus russula. The sequence continues at coordinate 21,305 of QLPE01000113.1, read as the reverse complement.
ACGTTTTCATCCCACGAGTTCCTCTCTTCCGACCAAACCGTTCTTACACTGGAAGGTGTAACGGGAGGCAGCGGCACAGGTGTCGATTTGTGCAACTCGATCGGCGAGAGGTCGAAAGCGAGGAGGGAGAATGGGATCCATCGAGATGGAGAAGGTGCACGGCGCCGCCGCTTAAATGTTTTCTGAGTCGTACCCGGCGACGGGTCTGATTGTGATTGTGGTTGAGATTCTGGGAAATCAGGAAATTCGTGCAACTGGGATGAAGGCAAAGAGGCTGACGCACGTTTATTTCTGCGCTTGCTGGCATTCATGGACTCTGCCTCCCCGTTTGTTAAAGGGATTGCGGGTTGACAAGGGGCCGATGGGTCTGTCGGACCTGAAGATGCAGGGATAGCAGTAGGAGATATTGCTTGAGCCGCAGAACTGTCGTTGGAAGATGTTTTTTGTGGCGTATTCGCAGTATTTACGGGCCGAAGGATACACCTACGGACATGACGATTGAGGTTGGAGGCTACCCCAAATCGACGGCCGCAGGTTTCACAAACAAATGCTGATAAAGGCGAAAGTGAGATTTACTCAAAGCGCACGGATTATTAGATATTACGTACCCTTTTCCCCGGTATGCACAAGCAGATGCTATCATAAACAAAATAATAATAAAGTGCCTGACGGGGCCAACGTCACGAATTTACACTCACCTTGCGTAAGGTGCTCGGGCGGTCGAAACTCTTGTGGCACATCCAACATGCGTGTTTCTTCTCACGTGGCACTCGATTGGTAGTATTTTGCCCAGGTGCCTCCATATCCAGCGCAAAAGCAGAAAGTAACGCGGCAGACTGTCGAGACATTGCCTCGGTATTGGGAGCAAGGGGTAAAAGTAGAGAGGGAGAAGTACCCTCAGGTGGGAGTAAAACAGCCATGGGATTGCTGTCTGCATGAGAACCTGACGTCCTTTTATTACAATTTGAGGTAGAAGCATTCGGACGGAATGGGATGGTTGTTGTCTGTGTATAAGCTTGGGCAGGATGCAAGCGCCAAGATAATTGGGAATTCTGAATAGGTTGGGAATGGCCGAGGACATCTGCGGGGGACCCGGTGATCACTGGTCCGGTGGCGTGAGCGTTAGTAAGAATTGAGGGTGGCCCAGTGGATGGTCCTACAGTCCCAGGCAAATGACATGCGTGATCGTTGTACTGCTGCGACGATCCCCTCGAGAAGCTACCCAGATCTAATTCATTATTCGCCTCAGGGTACCCGGGTAGTTGAGCGGGAGGAATGGCTTGGATACATGGTTGTTGATAGAAATATTGTGGGCCTTGGGTACTGTACTGTGGGTTGTACATGGAGGGCATTGAGGATGGGCGATGGGCGGCGGTGACATTATATATACCGCAACAATACGTCCACCATAATGGGGGTGAAGACCAGAGCCTGGACACAACTTCAAACGCTTCGCGGAAGTTTACGTATTTGCGCGGAGATTGAATAAAACTCTAAATGATCTGGTATTTTCGAGCTCAAAGCGCAAAAAAAAGGAAAAGGTCGTCAGTTGGGAGAGCACCATTCCAAGGGTCGTGCTTGGAGATACTTATACAACCAGCGTGAACATTATATTTCTTGCGTGAATTCTTGGGCCGAATTTCTTGTTAACCTTCTATAGAACAATGAGGCAGTACCCAATCTCCGCGTGTGTAACGACCGTACCGTAAAGATCCAGATTAGACCAAGTTTTGCAACTGATTCGACAGATAAAGCAAATGAGTCAGCCATTGCACAGGTATCCGACTTCTCTTACCTCACTCCCGTACAGCTTCCTTTCCTTTACAGTTCAAAGCTACCAAGATGCGCGCAACCAGGTCCAAGCTCCGGCTTTCAATTTCAAGACTTGACTGGAAAGGAAACGTCTGCCTCTCCTTTCGCTGCCTTTAAGTCACTTCCCCCGCAGTGCATCGGGGGGACTTGAATGTTTGAATAATCGTCAGGTCCATCATAAAAGTGCTCAATGAACTGTGCCCATCAATCAACACGGCAGAAAATATAATATGGTTGCCCGGCAGTTACTCGAGACCGTGTAAATTCATAAATGATCATCGAGCCATCTGACGATAACACACGCACTTGGATTAATCGGAATTTCCATCCAACTAGAAATACAGATTGGAGAGAACAACTGGAAAACCCCCTGTCCTTACCTCGTAAGCTTGTTAAATAACCTAGTTCCAGCTATTGGAAGGAATAATCAACTCATAATTGAAATACGATCAACTAGCACTTACACTGTGCAACACTTTCGAGACGCTTCCCAGCACCCCGACCCGCAACCTTGTCAACAGCGCTCAGAGCAAAACCAAGAGCACTATTGGATTGAGCCGTGGGATATGTCGGGCCTGACGATGATGGATGTGGATATGGGAAATAGCTTGCAGTTTGTGGTGGGGCTGTGCCTCCGTAAGGGTCTATTTAAGGACGATCAGCAGTATATTAGCAAATTTGTACGAAGAAACATAACAATACTAACTCATTGGTGGTGATGAAGAACCTGGAGCACTAGGAAATGCAGGTCCTGGAGTGGAACCCGTATGTGGGAAATAAGGTTGATTGAACGACGGGCCAGAATGTGCTGCTTGGTATGGGTACTGTGACGGAGGTTGCTGATGCGGAGGACCGTCGAGGTATCCTCCTTGCCCCACGTGGGCCTGAGGGAACTGCGGTCCACCGTATTGCCCCGCAAATGCTGGGCTGTGCGGCTGAGGTTGGTCATAAGACGATGGGAGAGGTGGACTGTGTGAAGGGAAGGATGGAAACGGCGGCGATGAATAGGATCCGGGCGGATACATCGACCCTGGTGCACTCGGATAAGGAGATGACGCGTTAACTGCGTAAGGATATGTCCCAGGGGATATATGGTTGTGGGAGGGTTGTGGTGGGCTCATTGAGGGCGGTAATGTTGCCATAGGAGAGTGCGGCATCTGCGGGGACGAAGGCGAGTGGTGTGGTGTAGGTGGATGAAACCCATGATTGCCGGGGGAACTGGGTCGAGAAAGTCCTTGACCTGGACATAGGGAGGTATTCTGCGGGTGCTGCGGATGTTGTGGCGGTTTGGTGTGTATTTTCCATTCAGGCGGAGGCCACTGAGGTTGCGGCCACGAACCCTGACCTTGAGATACGGCTGAAGTCGGCAGTGAATTGCTGGGACGCGTATTCAGAGGTACAGGAGGGGAAAATGATTGGGGAGGAGGCGTTGAAAATGTTGACATGGGCCCGGGTGTTGAAACTTGCTGCCGACCAAAGTCATCCGTGAGCGAATTGACAGAATTGTCAGTAGAATTTGTGCCCATAGCATGTGACGGCTGAGGTGACACAGAAAAGGCCAAAGAAGAACTCTGTTGGGGTCGGGGACGAGAACCTGTGGCTATCGGAGGTGGACCAGAAGTTGGGGGCGAGGGCACAGGACGGCTAGCGAGGGGGGGTAGCGGAGCCGGCGTTTGGGTTGCAGCTGATGGTGGTCGGGCTTCTTGGGCTTCATCCGCCTCCAACGAATATGGGGGTGGGGGCGGTCCTTCTTTGTCTTCCTTTTGTGCCGCCAACCAATCCTGATACGATTCACCTCCAGACCCAGACGATTCAGCATTGGAATTCTCTGTTTCTTCTTCGTATCTCGGTCGCGTAGACCAGTAATCCTCAAGCTCCTTAGACGGAAAAGTTTCGTGCATTCTGCGTTCGCTGCGAAGGCCTTCAGCCGCAAATCCACAGATTCTGAAATTTAGTCAACACACGACCGGTAGCACATGAAAAACTCATAACCGACCTCATGTACCTAGGTATAGAAAGGAAGTTGATAAGCAATGAGTTACAGGCGAAAGCGATCCTATGCTGACCAATCGGAAGGCAAGTCATATCCGTCTTCATCAAGGGCCATAAAATGGAATTTGTCGTGTTTCGGAAGGGATCGGCCTTTCGAAACGACAGGCATAAACGCGGTACCTTCGTCATACCTATTTACATTAGTCACGCAAATAGAAATCAAGTTAGAAGTGGATATTACGTCCACAAAGACCGGACTTACTCGTCCCACATAGCACCATACATAACTCTTACTCCCAATCGACGTGCGTTTACCATCTGCTTCCATAAGAAACGCCCACCGCAGCGCTTAATACCGTTGAACCCCCACTTTCCCTCCGATAAATTGTACCCCTATACCAAAGTCAATGTTTCCAGGTCCGACTGTGACCTTCTACGAGTGAAGAATGGTGTACTCACCGATCCACCCGGAAGTACAACAGGAATGTAGTCCACCTTTCTAGATAGTCCCTCTTCGTTCCTCTTCTTCAATAGCTCCACATCTGCTTTCATGTTATTCTCTGCAAACCTGTCTGCCTCTTCCTCGTTACCGTAACGGCCAATTGTCCATGGTGAGATTGCATCAAATTCATTGAGCCACACACTCAAAAACTCAGGGTTTGGATCGGCATCATTCGAGGAAGTGCGCCAGTGAGCAGGCACGCCAGCCATGATGTATGCACCCCCAGGCGTGACGCTGCGGAAGAACGTAGTGATAGCACGGACAGTCGAAGGAGAATGATGTGAATCACCAAAGCCAAAACCTTATAGTGGTGCGGAGGTGAGAAAAAACAAATTGTTGAGCCTAGTGAGCACCTACCCCAGAGAGCGATAACAGGTCTCCCTTTTTCCTTCAGGTAATTTGGACTATCCAGTACACCCTTATTTCGTATGAGATGAACCCAATCGTGCTCCAACACTGCCTGGATCCGATCCGTAGCCACGCCAGAAACGTCATACCTTTCCGGCACTCGTGAGCGTACCGTCACTGCGGGGAATTAAAGGTTGTACCAGTACTCACATGATCGCGAACACTCTTCCTTCTTTCTCGGCAGCATCCTTTACACGATCTCCGACTTCATCCCGAATACGCCGAATGCCCTCGTTTCCGCCCTGCATGTCACATTGCCCTGCAAAACGTTGCAGGAACGCGCCATCAACCCCATGCTGGGCCATCCAATGGAAATGACTGGGGAACGAGGGACCGATCAGTCATCAAATAAGGAACAACTTGAGAAAAATGAGTACCGTTGTACTGTTTTAGGATGACGAGACGAAAAGAGAAAGGCTTGCTCCCCCGATTCATGCCTTAGACCAGGAGCTGGATACAGCTATGTGGACAAAGGGCAGTGGGCGAAATAAGTAGCTGAACACCTTGATCGACTTCTTTCGCACCTCAGATGGCGAGTATTCGGACACGTCGGGCCATATATCTGTATTAGGTCTCCCGCCTTCAGTAATTGGCTGATCGAACCAATGCAACCAGCCATGATGCCCTGACAATTAGACATGAATATTCGTCGTGATATTCACTCCATAATGTAACAATGATAAACCTGGACCAACCGGTACACCGTCTCCGGCACAGGTGAACCTAAAATTGTCAGTGGTTGTAATTGTCCGTCATGTTGAATACATACCATCCTTGATATCCAACCATGAACTTGTCCTGGATCGTCGAAGGGTCTGCCCTGTCCGTTGACTTGAATTCAATGTCCATTTACTACTTGAGTGGCCCAATAGCTACCTCTTGAGTGTTTTTCCATAATTTGAATCTGTCAGGTGAGGCTGCATAGTCTACTGTGCTGCGAGGTCGTTGCTGCGAGTTGATCAAACTCCTGACGCGCTCCTCACGCTCCTCACGTGCCAGCGTGCCTTGCAACGGCAGCTTCATGTAACAAGTGGCGCTGTCTAGCTAGATTTAGTTACAGTTATGTGTATATTGCCAAATCACGGTAAGCGCCTACACCCACACCAATGGGTCATTGGCGGAAAAATAAGGCTGATGAATAGAAACATCAGCGTTAGATACGGTCGGGGTGCCTCAATGGAGGCGCCATTTGCTTTCCCGTCTGCTGTGACCGAAAACTGATATAATAAATACTTAGTAAACACTTTTCTACACAGCAAGCCAGAACTGACATGGACAGCATCATCTACAGCGCCATGCTGTGCAATTGGGACTAGGACGGGCTGATGGTTTGTAGCGGTGTTGAGAGACGATATTCTGTAAAAGCCAGCGGGCAGCCCCCCCGTAACGTTGACGGTAAGCATCCCATTCACAGCTGGTGCATTTAAAGACGAGAAAAAGGCGAACGAGGTAGGGTCGGTGGGAGTGACTTGGTCGAGCGCTGAAAGTCGGTCGATAACGACATGCGAGTGACCCAATATTTGACCCGAGCTATGTAATTGCTGAGGTGCAGATTGGAAATTTGAATGTGGGTTCACGAAGTACCCAGTTGCAAGATTTTTGACTGCAAGGGTGACGTTGAAAGTTCGGCCTGCCACGAGGATAGCTCCGTTGGTAGGGAATGCGAACTTCGCTGAGGGCATATTGGCACTCGAGGGATAAACACCCATTGGGGCGGGGTTGCAGGAGCCCGATATCATCTGCTCGCCGTTGGTGATTGGGACATTCGAAAGTGTGGCACAGAAGTTGATAAAGTTGTTGCTGCTCGTAAGAGAACCAGTTTGACCTGTTTCAGCAGAGTCCAAACCGTCACTTTCAAAGCCAGTGGCAAGCACAGACGGATCGAGTGTGAGGGAAGACTGGATATCCGTGCCATTTGTCTGGGTGGAAAAAAGTGAATGCTTGCACTCAAATTACACACGAAACATACCGAATTCGAGGATGTATTTGTTGCGACTTGCCTTGCGGCAAAGCTGAGATCACGGCGCGTGTGCCTTGAATTGAGGACGTCAACCACAAATCAAATGGCCACCGATGATTGATAGATACTTACGGCATTCCTGCATCAGACTGAATAGAAAGCTTGCCATCCACGCACTGGAGCAATTGATGGCCAACGACGGCGTCATCCCCAGTAGTGCACGTCGATCCTGCAGCGAGAGTACTGACGCAATACAGCATTAGCTCAGTGATTGCCAAGCTATGCACATAGGTCGTCACCTCAAGCCGCCATTATCCTGACCATCGTCCAACTTCACCACATGGCAATGAATGGCGTGAGCAGAAAATAAAAGCACTAAAGACACCAATGCAAAAAATTTCATCCTCAGGCTGTAATGGATGTAATCATGATGGTTATGCGTGACTACTATACTAGTAGAGTGGCGACGTACCGCCGGCGTAGCGTCCAACTTATACCATTGAAGGTGTTATCTTCAGGCTTGATATAACATGCGCTCAGGGTTGCAAATGTCAGCACCTGCCGTCCCGATTCTCAACCCGTTGGTGGTCATCTGCCACAGCGGAGTCCCGCGTGACCAAAAGCGTAATCACAACTGCTTCAATTGCGCTTCAAGCTTAAGCTCGAGCAAAGGCTCATTCCCTCTGCAGATTTGAATTTCTATATCCAACGTCGTACCCGAATAAAAGTACCACTACATATCATGGCTCGGCGCTTCATTTATTAATTCGCCTTTAGTTTTCACACATGGATCAATCGGCAAAGGAACTGTCTGAACACCTCGTTAAACGTTTAAAAATGTATGCAACGACGACACGAATCAATGGTGAAACCATTGACGCTCCTTCAGAACACCCATCGGGTCGCGTTTAGTACTCGGCCTCGCTGGTATACCCGCATCTGGCAAATCCTCTTTCGGAAAGCTGGTAATCGACACAACCAACGCCCATTTACGGTCTTTGACCTCAGACGCGGTTGACTCCCATGATAGGGCCATCCTTGTGGGTCTGGACGGGTGGCATCTCACACGAGCACAATTAGACTTGTTCCCCGAGCCTCAACTCGCACACGATCGGCGAGGAATTCACTGGACGTTTGACGGATCAGATTTTGTCCGTTTCGTAAGAGCGTTGCGCGAAGACTTGACGCCAAATACTCCAATTATCACTGCGCCATCTTTTGACCACGCCCTGAAAGATCCCACACCGGATGCAATCTCTGTTCAACCATACCATCGCATTGTACTCATAGAAGGACTGTATACATTCTTGTCTACTGATCCATGGCGCACAGGAGGAGAATTGTTGGATGAGAGGTGGTTCCTTCGTGTCGATATCAAAGAGGCTGAGCGGAGGCTAGTTAAAAGACATGTCAAGAGTGGCGTTGCCAAGAGTATGGACGAAGCAATACGGCGAGCGGAGGAAAACGACATGCCAAGTACGCATCGTTTCGTATTTCCTGCAAAAAGATTGCTAACGTAGCCCCGAAGATGGGATATTTATCATGGGAAACATACTTGAGCCCACGAGAGTGATCGACTCCATCGAAGACCCTGCGTACGTCACGAATTCAGAATAATTGAATTATACAGTCACATGTCAGCTCCAATGTTGGCGGAAGCGCCCGCCGCGTCCAATGATGTTGACCTCTTCATTAGAATATTTTCACTGGTATGTTGATCTAGAGTGTTATGGTATGCTGTTTCCGCACGCCTACGCACCCCTGTTCTGCATGCGAGTTTCCGCGGAATGAGCCTTTATAATGATCTATTACTTAATATGGCTTCAGATGGTGCATCGATCAACATAGGAAGTCGCGAGAACTTACGACACATTATAGTGTGGCACCCGTGAAGGGTCGTGCACCTTTAGTTGATCATAATCTATGTCAAATTTCTCCAAAGTCGATAGCCGTCTCTCTTAGACTCCTAGACACATCCCTTCGTCACGGAGGATTGGAATTCAGTCTGGGATTCTGCTGGGTATGGATGCAGCACCAAAGGTGATGTGTGAACGAACGATAGGTAAGAATGACCTCTATCCGGTTACCAAGACCGCTCCTCAGATGGCCTGTCATGCATGTCATGGTTAAGCTTGGCCTGTTATAATTATATGAAACTCAGGATAAAGACACGATGTCGACGCCGCCGTCGGCCTAAGATTCACGATTTGCAGAGTGGCGGTTGGTTGTCACGAAAACGGCTGTCTTAGCGTGAGTGCAACTAGTGTCTGGGGAAGATAGCCTGGCCTATAAAATGTATCAGTGATCTTTTGTGAAGTCACCGTGGCATTAATTCTGTGGCGTTAGGTCATGCTATGCAAGAGCGCGTTGAATACGGACTCGGACGTCCACGACGACGGTAAAGGGTTAAACTTGGTCTTGACATACCATGACATCCGAGTCCTTGACTATGCCTGTCTCAAGACTCATGTTCCTCTTGCTCTAGATTTCCCTCAGGCTCGCAAGTGAGTCGATGAAGCTATGTTTCAGCAATGACAACCGTCTTCCAGACGGCCCACTCGACTTTTTATTGTCATCCCTCTCTATCGTTACTTCGGCCTTCCAGCCCATATGCAAGAGTCAAGAGGAAGTCTGAAACAGGCCGCCAATTTTTGGAGGCGGTGTGACGAATGTATTTGGTCTTGTTGTATTCCGAGGCCACTGGACATCTCTCATTTACTTATTTGGTGTTTTCAGTCTTGGTTCACGACTGGCGCATACTGGCGGTCCTCCGGCCCAGAATGAATCCAATATCACCCAAACCGACCGTTGTAGTTCCATTGACTTTTCCAGAACTCAACTATGGACACTCAAAGGTTTCAGATCTCGTGGAAAGTAGTTGTTCTGCTTCCAAACCAACTTCGCTCTTGTCTTGGGGTTTTAGAAACATCACATTGGATTCTCAACACAAAGAACTGCCTACTGACAGAGGGGTTGTCATGGGATGCGAAGATGGGACTCTGTATATTTTTCTGCCCTCGGAAAACTTGCCAACCGATCTACATGTTCCTGTTGACACGCAGTTTCTTGAGGCCAATAATTTTTCTAGGAGCTCTTCTCGGTTGGCCCGTCTTTCTAGCCCAACATCACGCTCATCATCTACGTCATCTCTTCATTTACATCAGACACCATTTCATCTTGCACCGCGATCCCCCGTGGTGTCTGGCGTCACTACGGAACAGGTCGAGGCTCCTAAGAACTTTGTGGATTTCGATGACGAACCCGAAAAACTAATGGAGATGCTAAAAGGAAGAAGCCCCAGAGATAAGACATTCGCCGAGGTCCTACCACTTAGCTTTGAAAGAGGGCTCGCCCCACCTTCCCCTGTACCGCTGGCGCCCAAACGTAGAGAAGACCCTAGATCTCTACTTTCTGCTACAAATTCCCCAGCCTTTACACCTCAAGTCTTGCAGCCATCAAGCTCATCCAAGGTTATGACTCAAGTCTCTTTCAGTTCGCGTGACCTGTCTTTACGATGTCATATAATCCCGTCTTGCTCTGGACCAGGCAGATCCGTTGTCGGGATGCAAACCCTCGATAATATCCGACTAATCATCGTCTTGCAACAAACAGGGTGTGTATTAAGATAAACTCGGGTTGTTGCGTCTCTAACTGTAATGTATGCTAGCCACCTTTCCATTTTTAAAATGAAGGACGGCAGTTGTATTGTAACCACGCAAGTTCAGCAGCCCGCCCTCCATCCTCCCGTCGGCATTAAAGATAGAGAGATGACCCACGCTGTGTGGATTTGGACACGACTGCAGGCATTCGACATGGGAGAGGTGCGAAAAATGTTTGGACTATTTTTCTGCTTCTAAATCATTCTTTGACATGTACATATAAATTGTTAGTCAACGATGTTAGTTGCCTGTGCCAAGACTGATGTGAACTCGCCAACGCCTCCATCCGTTGATTCGCAGGACGGCAAATCGCTAGAACGTTCATGTATTGCGATATTTGACTGTCGTTCCCTCAGCGAGGAAAGGCCATGGGAAGTCGTACTGGATAAGATAGGTGAATGGCAGTTCGACGGTCTCTCAGAGTGTGTTGGTCTACATCTAGAATTTGACAGTGAGTAGGCTTCTGTCGCGTTTTCCGATATTGACTCAAATCGGCGGCTGGTGACAACAGAATACCTGACTTTCCTTTACATCTCCCAGGGTCACCTCGTAACACAGAAGTTGAGGTTCCTCCCTCGTCTTCCTTTGCCGACTCTGGAAGCGAAGACCCATGAATCACAGGCGCACAATTTGTCTTCTCTACCTTTGCCAAACCCATTCAAAGGCATGATATCCAAATCTACGGATCATGTCCCACTCAAAGACAAGCGAGAATTGGGTAGAGTTGAAGCAGATCAAGAATACGACGCTGGAGAGATTCTCGCTAGTTCTTCTGTTTCTGGTTTACGCACGCGTACGGTGGGAAGTAAGCAGCGCGGTATCGTCTGGTCCGACCAAGAGCTTGCTGTGAGTTGCCTGTGATACCCAGAAATTCAGGTGGCCCGTATCTTATTTGATCAGATGTTTGATTACGAAAACAGATCACTTTGCCGTCTGTTCGTTACGCCCATATCAAATGTCAAAGACTCAGTTTGGATTGATGATGACTCTTATATGATCACTTTTGCGGTATGATTCATTAGCATCCAGGCTATTTTCTAACGCTTGAACATCGAATTATCAGGATAGGGCTGAGCTTCACAAGCTCAAGAATGTCGATGCTAACAATGACGAAGTAGTGAACGAGGTCTGCGTATACAACGTGCAGTAAGCCTCCTGTGGTTGTCATGATGGTGGCAAAGAATGATCTCCGTTGATCGTAGGTCACAATTAGTATATACCATCACTTTAGCTCCCTATCAGATGTCCCATGTAGCTTCTGCTTCGGAGATACTGTCAACTACAGTCGAAAAGGATGGCCGACGCCGTCTTGAATCATTCGTATCGACACCAAAAATGCGGAACGGTTCGAATAAAACATCCAGGACACTTTGGAAAGCTTCTTGGACAGAAGGCCACGAACCATCCTCGAAGAGCCAGCTAACTTCACTTTTGCCTTTCGAACCGGATGCTATTTTTTTGGGGTACAGTAAGGATCATCCTTCCGCCAGTAGCCTATATTTGACCGTTTTCAACGTTGTAGGTGACGGTCGTCTACGCCAATCCTCGTTTTCAGAAATGGTGCAGACACCATCGAGAGCGTTGACCTGCGAAAATGTATCCGACCCCCCGCTCGACGGGTTTCTCGCAGGGCTGCATGTGACACAGAATAGCCGAACCAAAGACCGGTTTATCCTTGGAGGAGCGGACGACGGGTCTATAGCATTTTGGGCCTTCGAGTACGCCTGTCGCTTGTCACCCCCGGTCACTTAGTTGATTGTCGATCACGCAGCTCGCTTAAGTTATGTGCGCGCTGGATCAAATTCACAACGCCACTCACTAATGTAATCCAATTTACGGGCGAGAAAGTCGGACCATTGGATGGTTGTGTACTCTGCATCTCACGCGATGGCACGATTGCGGTTATTGCTGTGGATGGATTCCAATAGTGAGCCATCAAGTCCCATTGTTTCCTGTTACTCAACTCGTGTAGTCTGTACCTCATACCTGGCAGCGTGGCGCCTCTCGAAAAAATATGCTTAATGGATAATAACCTGTTGCTCATGTATGCAGATGGTCGTGCTCGGTTGTGGGATATAAAGACGAAAGAATTTTGGAGATCAATGGGAGCTGATAAGGCAGAAGAACTGCTCGGACAGGGTGGCTGGATGATTTCGTGAGTACCGACTTATTGGCTAATACCTTCTCTAGTCCCGTTCACAATTACGATAGATCTGTAGAAGACCATTCTGGTACAGATACAGTGCTGAGTGCTCTTCATGACACACAGAAAGGAGTGGACTCTGGTCAGTAATATTCTATTTCGACTAGTCTCATATATTGACACACTTTGTCTAGCGGCAACCCTTTCTCTTGATCTGGAAAGGTTTGTCACCGAAACAGCGACGCTGATAAGGTCAATCACTAGCCTTACTGGTGCAACACAGAAGCGCACACTAGCCAAGGCACTAGATCGCATTCGTTTGGTCTTGTCGACGCTTATCACGCCTGGTTTGAGTGATGAAATCGACGGGGTATGTCAAAGGCTGGGCATTCGTCCTTCAACAGTTTCTGTTGGCTTTTCAAAGTCAGTGCGCGTTCGATATCCGAAACAGGAGTTTAGTTTAATCTAATTTTCGGGACAGACAAGGCTCCACTTCCATATACAACGAGCATCGTCCGCAAGATGCCTGGTGTATTTCACCTGACGTTTCTGCTGCGCGTGCGTTGGCCATTACAGTCGTTCTACGGGTTTTGGCACTTTTCGAAGGTCAGCCCTCTGATGAAGTCTGCCCTGCATCGTTGATTCTGGTCCTTAGACTACACAGAAGACTCTAACACTGTCATATCTTTCTATGCTATGTCTCTAGCGTCGGTTATCGGTGCCCTTTACCAGGCCCCGAGTCTACCGTATCTGGCAAGGCACTGGTTTGAAGCCTCCAGTGAGTATCCGACCTCAAACAACTACTATATGCCTTTTAAACGTTATTATAGATGAATTGCGTCAGGCAGCTCGAACATTGTTTGACGCTGCAGTCATCCGTTTGTCAGACGAAGAGACTATTCTCGTAGCCGAACGGTGGCAACAGCATTGTGGGTTCTTTCTCAACAATGATTTCAAGTTCTTCGTATAACCCCGGCGATATCCAGTGCCGTGTCTGCAACCCACTGCAGATATCGAGTCGATGCCTGCTGCGTTGGCACTGTTCATTTGTGGATATATCGCCGCAGAAAAATACAGCCTGTTTTCCCTCAGGTAGTTACTCTGTCATCTGCAGAATATGGCGGCTAACAGTCGAGGTTGGTTAGTGCCCTAACTGACATATCGAAGTCCATTGACATGTACCTACATGATGAAAAGTCAAAGTACAGAGTGCTTGCTATTGATCTATGTTCTCGAGGCTTTCACGTTTGGCAACACTCCATCGACGCAATGAAGATTCTACGGGCACTGTTCGTTCTTGCGACCAACACCCGTAAAGAAGCCATTACTGCTCAGAACGTAGGAGCACATGCGCGTCTGGCGGTTCTCCAGATCGCTTCGAATGATACACAGTTGTTCATGACAACCCTGGCCCTCGATATTCTCGATTCTCGATCTGTCGATTACCGCAAGTCTGTCATGCAAGTGGTTGCCTTCTTGATTCGCAAAGTCAGTGCCCTTGTTAACTGTTTGCTGTATGACTCACAAAGACTCAACGAGGATAGCGGCCGCTTGTTCTTTATCCAAACCTATCGCGACTGATGGAGGCAGTTGTCAAGTCACTTGATCCCAACTCGACTACAAGCCGGGAGGCCGTGTTGGATGCTGCAACCGAAATTCTAGGTCATGTAGTGAAAACGTATATCCCCATTTTTAACAAGTAATGTCTTCTTAACTAACCTGGGTACAGATTCCCGACAATTGACTTCCACATGACAAGTCAGCGTTTAGCAGTGGGCACGGGCGAAGGGGCCATAATTATGTACGATCTCAAGACTGCGACTCGACTATACGTACTCGAAGGGCATACAAAGCGGCTGTCCGCGTGTAGTTTTTCGCCTGATGGTCGACGACTGGTCACGGTCTCTCTCGAAGAGAGTGTGGTCCTTGTCTGGAAGGTCGGCGCCAGTTTCTCAAGCTTTTTCAATCCTGGAGCTCCGCCGCGGCAAGGACACGGAGGATCACTGCCATTCAAGACACTTTCATTTAATATTGGCGACGAGCGTGAGTCTCTTGTATAAGTATACACCCACGAACTAATAATCGTCCTTCAGATATGACAATTGCAGAAACGCTGGAATGGGTTCGGTTTGAGTGGCCTGCGGAACGAAGTGTCAAGCTGAAAATTCGCGAGAATGTCTTGACTTTTAGCACTTAAATATGTGGATCTCTCGCAATTTCGATCCTTAGATAATGTTATGTGTGTATGAGAAAGAAGAAATGGACGTAAGTAACCAAACGCATATGGCATACGTAGGCGTTGGATCCATGGGATGATAGTTTTTTTTGAAGTAGAGAAAATTCACTTATAATTAGGATGTAAGCTGAGGAAAACTGGTTGCTGCAAAAGATTAACGATGAAAGATTGTGTGCTCAATTGATCAAGTCGGATTCAAGTTAAATGCATGTTCCTTATTGGTTATCTGACTTCTCAACAATCAAAAATCTCTAGGTTAGCGACGGCATAGTCACGTAAGAGCTGTATGTATATACATAACAATGCTACCTCCGAAGCGGTGGAGTTGAACATGACTTACGTGTTCACCATCCCCTCGCTTCAAAATCAGCCAAGATATCCCTAGCACTCTCCTCCTTGCTCCTGTATTTCATCCCCAGCATTTTCACCGCCTTCGACGAGTCAAACTGGAAGTAATACAACGGGTTCTTGCTCGCTTCGGAGTCTCCCTTCGAGAGGGTGCGAGTCGGCGGCGGTTTGAGAGAGTTAGCCACGTCGACTAGTCGAGGAATGTCAGTCACTACGCATAAGGATGTACATATATTTACATACCCCATTCCTGCCAAACATACAGCCCTGTAAAAGGAATACCTATCAGCATGATCACTGGCCCATCGGATACGGCCAACCACTCACCAGCAGAAACAATAATTCTCTCCCCACCCGCATCCTCCTTCTGGATGGCCTTCACATGAGCCAATGCAAGGTCTCTCACATCAATCCATTCCGCTCCTGAGCTCAGGACGCTGTTGTCCACCTCGCCCGTAACAACTGCATTGTACCACTCTGCACAGGATACATTCAGGGATGCCGCATCACGGACCTCGTGGATGACGGGCTGTTGGAGACAACGTCAATAATAAGGGGCGAGCAGCAAATCCGGAGATACTCACGCCGAATACCTACGAGATGAAGGTGAAATTCTGACCTATTGACGAAAGTCGTGACACTCACATAGGGAGGGTTGATGACACTTAGATCCCATCCAATCTCGGTCTTGTGATCTGCATGGAACGACCAAGCAGCTAAGTATCGAGTGTTAGTATATAGTTTGTATATCTCCAATGCTCCATGGTCACCTTTCTCGGCCAACGTCTTGGAGGCTTTATATATAACAAGGCCATCTGCGTTCTTGCCTTGTTCATTTAACATCTCAACAGCTTGGTCGTCCCAGTCCTGTTCCGAGAAGATGTAAGGCTTTTCAACGAAACTCATGACAGCCGCGACGGATGAGGTAATGACGATGCGTTTGACAGATTTTCTGTATGATAGAATTTAGTAACACGGCGAGGTGTTTAAAAGAAACGAGCAGAAGAACGAGCATATGCGCGTTGAAAAGGAATCGTTCCTTGAAAAATGCCTGTCCCGTACATGCCGCGACTTTGTTAGTTCTGTGTCTCAGAACCATTTCTATGGTGCAACTGAGCCATCAAACTCCCCAGAGTGCCCAACGAGAGTGTAGTGCAGAACCAGTACGAAGAAAGAGAATATGATTGAAAGACATACCCAAATTTGAGCGCGCTTGACAGGATGCCCACCGTTCCCTTCACAGCTGGTTCGATCACCGCTACATGCCAATTGAATATGATGATGAAATCCGATATATATGGGGAACTATAATTACCTTGAGGGTCACTGATAAACGGGGTGGCAGGGGAGGCAGTGTGCTCGATCGCATCCATACCCTTGACAGCCTCATCAAATGCGCCGTCCTACTCACAGATCAGATTGGAAAAATAAATAATGTCATCTAGCATTCACGCACCTTAGCAATGTCCTCGACGACGACGATCTCGAACTTGTCACCATACTTCGCGAACGTTTTCTTCAGGTGCTCTCCTTTCGCCTCAGAACGGACTGCACCACGGACCACATATCCCTGCTCGAGCAGAGTGCGGACGACCCAAATGGCAACAAAGCCGTTTGCACCTGATACGAGGACTTTGGATCCAGGTTGTACTGTTGGCATTATCGTGGTTTGGTGTTAGATTGTCAATCCTTGTGAGACCTCGAGTTATTTAACGGTTTTCGATCGACTTACTCAGGAGCATCAGTCATCACGGAGAATAGAATACGTACCAGGTTTGCCACCGTGTCTTGGTTTTGGATTCCGTCACGGCTGAAATAGGAAAAATTAGTCAAGGATGACTGACATGAGACATGTAATCCATCAGAGGTTTCGACCTCAGGAGGAGTAATGGACGAAGAGAAGCAAAGCTTGTTCGGTATGTGCACAAGGCTTCGGCCCGGGCATGGTGCAGAGACTGGCCAAGGTGTGGGCTTTGCTCTTGCCAGGTAAGCCACCATGCCGTGAGGTACAACAATTTATCGCCTCGGTGCTTTTGCTCAAGCACTCCCACAGCTAGCAGATAAATGCCGTTGCGATTCGTGCTATAGAAACGGGCAGATGCTGAGGTGACAGCTAAGAGTAACCCATGGTTTTATC
>QLPE01001040.1:22134-86765 GCA_003314125.1 Hygrophorus russula | reverse complement strand
CACGCGATAACGTTCAATGCTCTTGGCAAACATATCCAAAGTCGGGCGCAAGTACATCTTCCGAGTCGAATGGAAACGACTCGGATACCATCAGTGACCAGTATCCTTTATTACCCGCATTCCTATTGTTTGTACAAGTGTGATGTCTGAGGGGACGAGGCCCACCGTGGATTTGGTCAAGTATGTGCCAGTCTGCTGCCTCAGTTCCTTGACGCTGATTTGGCCATACCATCAGAAATGCCTATAACCATATATTCAATTCTGGCCTGAGTCTGTCTAGAATACAAGATGCCGCTTTAGACGGTCGGCTATTTCAGTCATTTGATACAACTGGTGTCCCTGGAAGGAGTATAGCTTGGAAGGTACGTGAGGCAATAAATCTATCAATGGGTTGCTGTCTGAATATGCATATTATGAAGCTTTTCTTGGTTCCAAATGAACCATTAGGGGGTGCTCCACAATCCAGGCCAAATCCTCCACTCGAATCGCTACGCTCTGCTCGAGCAGGATATGTGGAGTTACTACTGGAGAAAATGCGTGCACCAGACGGGAGCTACGCGGACGGTTTCTCTATCCCAGGACCAACCACGTTTCCGAAGAGAAAACCGGGAGTGGCTGGTAGTAGACTGGGATTGGAAATGAACAATCCCCTCAGTTTGCATAATGAGGTACGTGGGGCGGGCGGGTTGTAAACCAACTGGTCATTTACGAAATGGCTTGTGCAGAACCCTTGGACACAATGGTTTGCCTCTGTTGAACTAAGAAGGACAATTTCTCAAGATGTCGAGCGCACGTGAGCAAGCTTGCTTTCCTCTTCTGACATGAGTAGAGCTGCATTTTCAGCTTTCCTGAAATTGGCTACTTTCGGGATGATGATGTCCAATCTCAACTAACAAACGTTCTCTTTCTCTACGCCGTCACACACCCATCCATAGGTTATCGTCAGGGCATGCATGAGCTTTTGGCACCACTTTACTATGCGGTGGATTACGACTCCATATCTGAGGACGCGAACCCGCTTGTAGATGATCACAAAATACGTGAGCTATGCTCAAGGGCATGGGTCGTGGCGGATGCCTGGGTGTTGTTCGAAGCTGTCATGCGCGGTGTTTCTCAATGGTATGAGTGGCGCAAAACCCCACAGTCCGACCTCTCGCTTCCCGCTCATGTCGCCATCCATGCCCCCGATGGTCGGATCGATATGAAACCCCACGTTATCCCCATCGTAGAGGCTTGTAATGAAATTCAGTCGACACACCTGAGGCGCGTGGACCCTTTGCTATGGGAAACTATGCACGCAACCGGCATAGAACCACAGATTTATGGGATGTAAGGCCTTTCTCCTTAAAACCCTTGTGCACATTTGGCTGATCCACTGCCTTAAACAGCCGCTGGCTTAGATTACTCTTTACCCGAGAATTCAGTATGGACGATGCAATGATATTGTGGGATGGCCTATTTGCCTGTGACCCCACTTTCGAACTTGCGCAGTGGATTTGTGTAGCGATGCTCATGCGGATACGTAATCATTGTATGTTTACGCTTCATCACGTCGGTGGAGTCCTTCAGTTCTGACATTGTCGAGCCTTTAGTAATACCATCTGACTATAGCAATCAGTTGACTTACCTGTTGCGATATCCTCCCGTTCCTTCACCGAAGGCGTCTAATTTTGACTGCATACCCCATCACGCGACTCTTCTTTTACGACAAGCGTTGGCCTTGCGAATGTCCCCAACTCCAGCTACAGGCGTCTCGGTGGTTTCTGAGAACCACAATATACTAAACATCTCGATTGTGGTCCCAGATGCACCGACAGGGGGGCAGTCAAGAAACAGAACGAGGGAGAAATCTGCTTCTTCTGAAAAGGCGGGAAACCACCTTGGTGGTAACAAAGTGGGGCATAATCGTCAGGCTTCATCCCCTCAATTGGGTTTGCCTGAGTTGATTGCCCGTAATTTGCTGGATCGCGGAGAAAGCCTTGGAATCAATAAGACCTTGATGAGTGCCGTATCTGAATTAAGAGTAGGTTTCTTCCTCCCCCTCATATACTTTCGGTACTCATGGGTCAATTAGCGTAACTTGCCCGAACTAGCCGCTTCCATAATCCGACCCGCATCTACGTCCTACGCTGCTTTCCCTCTTGTTGACGAAAGGCTTGGTGAGGAACGGCCTCCATGGGAGCCACGGACCCATTTTCAAATGGAACGTGATGCATCTGATTTGCGTAAAACAAACAAGCGCCTGGGAGAGTCATTGGGGTGGATTGTTGACACCCTCCTTCAAGACGATGGCGATATAACAGATCCAGAGGGGCTTAAGCATATAAAAAAGAGGAAATGCGAGGCTTTGGAATCACTGTCATACGTCAGGGACATCCTGATGGGGAATGTGACCAATATCAACGAGGATCGGCTAGTGGGGGAAGAGGAATTGAAGGATAGGAAAACAAAGGTGACCCCATCGATAGAGAGTCAACATAACATCTCTGTAGAAGTTCCTCGACCAGTCCCTACGACTGATTCGCGATTCAACGTCGCGCCGCCGTCTTCCTCTTATCCCCCCAATACGACCACCCGTAACCCTTCTCCGCTTCTTCAAGGTCCGAACACACGACTTGCGCCGTGGAATTACACGAGGTCGAGCTTCTCACAGCACGATGGTCCGAGCCTTCCACCTGCGTCCACGCTACCTCGACTACCTCCACCTACATCTACAAATTTTGGCCCCCTTAATGGGTCATCATCTCGTCGCCGAACTAATTATGACCCTTTAGGTGTAATCCCGTAAATAAATAAATAAATAAATAAATAAGTGAACTCCGGATCACGTGAATAAAATTTTAACTCTTGTTTCCTTACCACCATCATGTCAAGTAAAGCTGGAGGACTGTACGGTGGAATCCAATTTTCTTCAGGAACCACCGTATCTTCTTTTATTTCTCAACCTTTATCTACCCCCTCCGTTCTACCCTCAAACGAGCCCAAAGAAGCATCGCAACAACCCGCGCCGTCATCCAATGAAGTTACTGCTGACCAAGGAGGAGCATCGGGGAAGGCCACAGCCGGTATCTCTTTCATCTGCTGTAGCATTGCAATCGTAGAACCCGTTTATTGAAACCAATATTCACATCCAATCCGAAGGGTGGTCTGCTTCTCTCGCTTTTGCCCCTGTTCGTCGAAATCAAGCACACAAATCGAAACCTACTGCACCAAGATTACCAGTAGGCGCCGCAATGGCCTCGACCGGTCCCATTCCAGCAGCAATGCTCTCATCGACGGCCGTTATATCCGCACCACCTACGCTACTCGACCCCCCAAATCAATCTCAAGATCCTCCTACGCAGGGCTGGGGCAAGAAAGTAAAACCTCCGTCCATGATACTCGATGAAGATGTCAACGGATTTAAGGCCAATCATAAAAAGAGGGGAGGGAAGGGCAGGGGCAAAAAGGTTGGTTTTAACCCCAGATTTTAATTACAATGTAGGCATCACCCATCCTTTAGAACAAGAATGCTCCGGTAGTAGTGGTATGGGACCCCACAGAGCCGTATGACCCTTTGCGGCCAAATGACTACAGCGAGTACAAGGTCTGGAAGCAAAAGGAACGCATTGAAAGGCGCGAACGCTTGGCCGAGCAAAGGCGCATGGAAGATCGGAAGCGATATCGGCACAGCAGCAGCTGCTCTGAGAGCGACGGAAGTGGTTCTGACGGTGAACGTCCACGAAAGTCAGGCATGTAGTTTGGGCTTTTGGCTTTCTTTCATGATTGATAAATGCTCTTGCTGCAGGCAAATATGGTGAACACTTTGATCATTGGTCGAGGGAAGGTGAAGAACGACCATTTGGAACTGGCAGTTCTTCAGTAATGCCGCTTGTCAATCCCCCTCCCGTCGCGGTAGACCGCAATCTGACTGGTGACGAGGCTTTCCAGCGCCGCCTTGCATTATCAGCAAGGGTGAGACCCCCTTCCCCACCCGTACCCGCCCCGCCAGCGGAACCCAGCGACGAAGATTTTATCCCTGGACTCTCTATGGCACCCACCTCTGTTCCCTTGGCAGAAACGGGTGATGATGCATACCTCAGAAGAGTCGCCATGTCTAGTGTATCGCGTACAAGCTCACATTATTCTACATCTCAAGCTCCAGATTCAGCCCCTGCATTCTCGCCCCCGTCGCCGCCTGCTTTGGCTTATAATCCATTTGCGCCTAGGGATGTTCCTCCCCCTCCCCCAGGTCCTCCAAGCACTTTGATTACAAATGCCTTTGACGAGAAAGTCAAAGCTGCTGCAGCTATTGCTGCAAAACTGGGCGCTTTGGCTGGAACGGCTACGACAGTCCCAGACTCCGTGTCGAACACTCCTGTGGAAGACAGCTATCAGCCTTCGTCTGACAAGTGAGCTAATCTGTAGCTGACGCTACTTACTGACCCTGATGCTTTTTGTGTCTAGACCTGACCCTCACGGATTCGCAGCCAGATTGATGGCAAAATGGGGTCACAAAGATGGGCAAGGCCTTGGCGTGGATGGTTCCGGCATAGTAAACGCGCTCACAGTCGAACAAGTGTCTCAAGGAAAAGGTGGGAAAGGCAAAGGTTCCAAAGGCGGGAACGCAGCTGGGGGGGCTGCAGGAGGAATGAAGGCGGGTGCCGGCTCCAATATGGGTAAGATCATCAATATGAACGAAGACTCGAAGACAAGAGAGGATAGAGAACGATTCGGTGAACCGAGGTAAGTGGTCACCCCGATTGTACACTCAACACCTATAACAGTCCCTCCAGCCGAGTTGTGGTACTCACTAACATGGTCAGCGCGGAGGATACGGAAGATGAGGATTTACGGGAGGAAATTGGTGTGTAGTGAAATATTGATACAGGTCCAAGTCTGATAATTGGGTGCAGGTGATGAATGTTCGAAAAACGGTACCGTTGAGCGAGTGGTTGTACATCTCGTCAATCCACCCCCACCCAACCACGAAGACGCTGTCCGTATTTTCGTGTTATTTGCGGGGCCTGCGGGAGCCTGGAAGACTGTACGAGAGCTGGATGGACGTTATTTTGGCGGAAGGACGGTGAGGGCCAAGTATTTTCCCGAGTCTTATTTTGCGCAGTACGCGTTGGATGGACCGCTATCGTAACTCCTTGTAGGATATTATTACCTAAAGTATCATGCCTTCGGCCACTCAACGTTCGCTTCTAAATTTACAATAGACAATTCTTAAGCCTGAAGACGGAACAACGCATTATCTTAATAAACACGCTTGAAAGGAGGTACAGCTTTGCATTCGGCTTCGTCCAAGGTGGTGCCAATGACGCCTCGATATTTGATCTCCACATCAGGTTCAGCAGCATCACGCTGGAAGGTCAAAGTATGCTTCATCCAGTTTTCGTCGTCACGCTGATAACAGAATGATGACTTTAGACACGTCCTTCTACAGAAGAAATGCAACAAACCTCAGGGTAGTCCTCACGTGCATGAGCACCACGAGACTCCTTGCGGGCAGCGGCAGACGTGATTGTTTGAATAGCACATTGCAAGATATTGCGAAGTTCGAGAGTTTCCACCAGATCACTGCCCATATACATCAGTAAGTCAATGTGGTGTTGCTGAGGGAGTGTAAGCACTCACGAATTCCAAATCATACTTCTGTCTTTGATACCAACGTTATCAAAGTTCTTGTAGATGGCGCGGACTTTTTCGACACCCTCGTCCAAAGTGGCTTGGGACCTAGATGAAGCAAATTAAAAACGAATGTTCGACTTGAAGAGCCAAGATCACAAACCGGAAAACGGCAGCGTCAGACTGCATAGCCTTTTGCATGTCCAACCTGATCTTGGCAGTGGGCTCTGGCCCGTCAGCTTTCCTGGACGAAAATAGTGAATAGAGAAGACCGGAAAGGCTTGTGAACGAACACACCTGATGTAGTCCAAGAATTCAATGCTTTGTATGCCGGCCTCGTCAGGTATTTTCTTGTGAGGCTTTCCCGGGAGAAGATTCTCTTTTATGTGATGAGCACACGCACGACCGAACACAACGATGTCCAAGAGTGAGTTTGCACCAAGACGATTAGCACCATGAACCGAGACACAGGCGGCCTCTCCAGCAGCATAAAGACCTGGAACAACCTTATCATTGCCTTTCTCATCGATGGTAAGAACTTCGCCGGTGTACTTCGTCGGTATACCACCCACTTGCGATAGGAGTCAGTAGGAAGCAAGAAGAAACCGAAAGAACATTTGAAATACATACTGTTGTAGTGCACAGTGGGCAATACGGGAATGGGTTCTTTCGTGACATCGACCCCTGAAAAGATGGCTGCAGTTTCGGATATACCAGGTAACCTCTCGTGAAGGACCTCCGGAGGTAAATGGCTAAGTTGCAGATAGAGGTGATCTTTGTCTGGTCCAACACCACGGCCCTCACGAACTTCAATAGTCATACTACGTGAAACAACATCACGAGAGGCGAGATCCTTAGCGGTAGGAGCATATCGTTCCATAAACCTTTCTCCTTCGGAGTTCAAAAGATATCCTCCCTCGCCCCGAGAACCTGCGAACCACATTATTCACGTTCAATCACCGACGAAGATGGTTGTTACCTTCAGTGATGAGGCAGCCAGCGCCATAAATACCGGTGGGATGGAACTGTACGAATTCCAAGTCCTGAAGAGGTAGGCCAGCGCGAACGACCATGGCGTTACCGTCACCGGAGCACGTATGGGCACTCGTACAACTGAAGTAGGCTCGTCCGTATCCACCAGTGGCCAAGACAGTTTTATGCGCCCTGAACCTGTGGAGAGTACCATCTTCCATGTTAAGTGCGATGACACCGACGCATTCACCGTCCTGCATGATCAAGTCCAAAGCGAAATACTCGATGAAGAAGTTGGTATTATGACGGAGGGATTGCCCATATAAAGTATGAAGAAGGGCGTGACCAGTACGATCGGCTGCTGCTGCACACCGATAGGCCTGTCCGCCTTTGCCGTATTTCAAAGACTGCCCACCAAAAGCTCGTTGGTAAATTTTACCCTCCTTTGTCCGTGAAAATGGAACGCCAAAGTGCTCAAGCTGTACAAGTGTATTTTTTCAGGATAGATATTCTTAGGTAGTATGCTGACTAGTACCTCGATGACAGTATTAGGCGCCTCTCGGCACATATAATGAATGGCATCTTGGTCACCAAGCCAGTCAGAACCTTTGACCTATGGAAATTGAACTCAGGCAGCGGCATGGCAAGGTTAGTGTCAGACAGCTCACCGTATCGTACATGTGCCATCGCCAATCATCTTCGGTCATGTTCTAAGGAAACTTGATTTAAAAAAATGGATACTTCTGAGTCTCAATAAGGACAATTCACCCCGAGTGCAGCGTTTATTCCTCCCTGCAGAGAAGTCAGCATTAACGAACGAGTAACAGAGGTTATAGCTTACTTGAGCGGCAACGGTATGACTTCTCGTCGGGAATAACTTTGTGATACATGCAGTATTAAAGCCGGCTTCTGCGAGTCCAAAGGCGGCTCTCAAGCCAGCACCACCAGCACCACTAACTAGGGGCGTGAGTAATATTTATATCACAGGTCTCGAATTGAACCCACACTACAATTGCATCATATTCATGCTCAATGAGCGGATAATTGCCTGATGACCAGGACTAAGTTCGGATGAAAACACCTGATGAGCGACATAGCATGACGAATAACCGGAACGAACTTTAACGGCTTCCGCCTTTACCGGGTTTGTTCCGACAACTCTTTTTGCTAGGGATGAAGAGTGAAAGGACCGGAGAGAGCGTGAAAGAGCTGTCGGGAAAGACTTGCAGAGCATCGGTTATACCAAGGATAGTCCGGTAGTTGGAGGTCCTGATGTAAGCTAACCGAGCCAACAAAGCTAAATAAGGTATCGAGTTCACTACTACTGTCGATGAGCAAGCTATCGAGTTCGCTGCTATTGTCGACGGGCAAGTCACGACAAAGACCCTATATATAAGCCCCAAAAAATCTTTCACGCGCTTGTCTGCTCAACACATGAACTGCAAAATCGCCGGCGTCCACCATAGCCCACCCATTGTGTTCCCGTCGTTTCGAATTCATTGGAAGGACCAATCCTGTCGACAGTAGCTAAAGTACTGTGTCAACTTCCAGCGTATCTTATTTCACAAGTCATAGCTTACTGTTTTACGCACCACTCGCACCATTGATTCGATGCCACCTCGCCTTTCCGTACCTTCCTTGACCTGCTTTACCCATTCAACAACCGTTCAAATGACCTTCATTTCAAACCTACCTGTGCCATGACTATCCATTTCCATATTCCACCAGTTGGTTCCAAAAATCCTTCTCCGGCATGCGTACCTCCTCGTTTCCGCCGACCCTTTGGCAAGGTCGCTGGTAGTGGTGGGCCGAATGGCATAGCTATCGGTTCGCATACAAGAAGAGTCCCTGTCTCAAGATATGGCGATTGGGCCAACTGAGAATGAAGTTCTTTCATGGGCTCTGGAACATTGTCAGGTATACGAGTAGTGTAACCTCCTAGATGTGGTGGTATTCCTCTGGGAACTATGGGTAGTTTCGAGTCAACGAACCAGGGTGTTGGTCTAACGGTATAAGATAGACGACGTAGTGAACTGTGTATTAGCATTGAGCGTTACCAGCGGCAATTCCCGTTGAAAGTTATCACAAGCCAGTTGTGGTCACTGTGCCGTGCGACGTCTAGCCACGACTATCATCATGGGCGTACGAACAGGCGTCGTAGTCTGTGTAACGTCCTTCTTGCTTGGTGAGGATCCCGTCCATCCCCAATTGCATTTTCCTGAGCAAGTACCATTTTCTAGGAACTCTTTTTACGCACTGGATCGCAGACTCTTTGACACTTTGGAAATCACCAGTCACTGATGAGCACCTGTGGACTGCTGCCTCATATTATTCAATTCTTGCCAAAGGTCGACCAGAACTAGCTTATTTTTGGGTTGCTGTTGCCCTCTTGGGCGGCACCACCATTTTCTGGAGTCTGCGCGATGGGGAAGCCGAGAATTTGATGTTTGATGGCGGCAGTATATGTGAGCGGGCCCAGTCAAGTCCAAGTGAACTATTTTAGACGCCCATCTAGTCCTCTTCGGCACGACTACAGTGATGTACTTGTATACGGCGATGCCCAGTGTGTTTATTTTTGTTCTTATTGACCGTACAGCTCATGCAGTGAACCTCACAGATATGTTTACGAAGTTCTCATCCTTGCCCATCCACCAACTAACAGACCCTTTTCCCCGTGCTCTTCGCGGCGCTACACTCGACCTCGCGTCCAACAACCTAATATGCAGTGTTGCACTGACTGGAGTACTTGCACTCCAAGCGGGACGATTCTGGGCAGAAAAATTGGATGCCGAAGAGGCAAGTTTGCCTGCAGAAAAGAATGCACAGAGCATGAGGCAAGGTCGGAAGGCTCGCGAATCGTCATAAGTAAGGAAGGATTTGGATGGAGCTTTTAACTGCATAGTTGGCTATCGTGTCGTCGTTGTTCTGGATGTATCTAATGCGAATTATTCAAAGCTGTAACTGTACCAGTAACCTTTTGTGTGAAGGGCGTACTCGATATGACAAGTAATTCTAGTGCCTCACTCCTGTACGATGTCCTCCTTGCGTGGTTTGTAATTTTTAATTTCCTTACCTTGTCCAATGATGGACTGAGCTTCGTCGTCCACGACAATACCTTGCATACGTAGACCAGACACTCAGTATAATCCTCATGAAATAAAAGGTACACTCACCTAACCCCTCCTCACGAACCAATCCTAATACATGCTCTAACTCCACGAACCCGTCTTTATCGACATCAAGCTTGTGTATCACACCTCGTCCTACCTCGTCGTCGGGTCTATGTTTTATCACTGCCAAGGCCTTTTCCAAATCCTCTACAGAGATCCGGCCTTGAGCATCGGCGGAGATCATCTGTAGAGAGTTGCCAACTCGGGAATCGTACTCTTGGAGTTGCGAGTCAATCTTGGTTAGCATGGTACGAATCCGCTTTGTTAGAGCTCCAGATGGTGATTTTGGGTCCTGGCAAATCGATTGGTGAGTCAATTGTAAGCAAAGAATGAGGTGAATACTACCTCTTCGGCTTGCAGGTTCTCCGCCATAAGGCCACGGAGCTCGTCACGCTCCTTGAGGACACTGCATTCTGCTGATAGAATGGAAAGGGCCTCGCTGAGTTCTTTCAGTTGCTCAGTTGTCATACGAGCATTTTCTTCCTCTAGTTTCTCAGGTAGTAGCTGCCAAGTCGACATAAGCACCACAACGCTGTGGGAGTACTTCACACGTACCTCAGAATCAGGCAAAAGAGACTGAGCAGTGCGAGCTTCCTGTTCGTCTGCTTCTCTCTTTGCACGTCGAGCATCCTCCTCCTTTTGTTCTTGCTCTTCTTCGTCTTCGATGAGCTCTTCTTGCTGCTGTAAGACCTCCAGTTTTTGCTTGTAGCTAGCCTTCTCTGAGTCGACTTCTAGTTCGGCTTCGTTCAACTGCAAAGTACATGCTATAGTCAGTTCACTTCTTTACAGTTCAAAAGGGAAGAGCTGACCAGATTGTCTGGCAAACCGCTCAACACGCTCTCTAAGCTCTGAATAACAGCTGTCTTCCCATCTTCACCTTCACCAGACTTTCTATCAAAGTGGAAAGCTCGCCCGAGGATAAGTAACACTCCAGAAACTCTGTTATGCAAATGTAGATGTATCCAGGTTGAAAGTTCGTTTCTCAACCTTGCGGGGGAGACTCCACCTGTTCGAATACCGCGCGACTGACATGCCGCCTGGAGTTCAGAGACAGAAAGTTCATCGACGCCCTCATGGTCGATGAGTTGGTCATCCCGCCGTAGATTCATTAGCCGAGAGCGAATAGCTCCACGTAAAAAGTTATCTGTACCAAAGGCATTAAGACCCATATAACGACACATGGAGACAAGTTGTGGCCGAGAGAGATTGTCGAGGGTAAGATCGTCGTCGAATAGCTTTGCAACATTGATAACATCCGCTGCTGAAGGTGATTCGCCGGTAGACCGAACCTACACCAGGGTCAAACTGGGAATTGATTTACACAGACGGAACATACTTTACGGAAGAATTCTTTGAAAGCGTCACTACCGACAATGTGGGCATTCGCCTTCAATCCTGATTCTCGCAAAGTTTCTTGTAAGAATTTCGCCATGTCCAATCTAACACGTAGAAGTTTCCGCTGCTTCTCCTCCTTTAAATGGTTAGGTGAGCGAAAATTCTGCTCTAAACAAGAAAAACTCACGGCCGCGTACTTGTCCTCAAATGTAGAGGGCAACATATTGGGAAAGAGTTTCAGCGCTACGGGTAGCAGGAGCTCCATGAAAGGGACGATGATGAATACAGAAAATGGCACAAGTCTCAACAAGTCCTGTGTCGTGCGTTTTAACTAAAATATCAATTACATCAATAAAGCCATCGAGGGAAAGGCATTTTAGAGCACCATACCTGCCTGCGTTCCCGTCTCGTCAAGGTTTCTCCATGTAAAATTTTCCACTGCAACCTCCCCGAAATTCGCACCTCCGATACAAGCAACTTTGACCCGTGCCAGTAGTGTGCAGCTTCATGTTTGACTTTTTTCCATACCCGTCCCAATAATGGTCCTTTCGAAGATACATCCTTTGGTGTGGGTGGACTCGTTTTTGGATCAGATGATACAGCGGCACCGGCATGTACTGTATTCGAGCTTGAGACGGCAGAAGCCTTGGAGCTATGCAAACGCCGCGACGAAAGAGTATAACGAGGGCCGACGGCGTGTAATAAAAAATGAGAGCGTACAATACACTGAGATCTACTAGTCGAGCGTAAAAAGAGAGTTGGCGAAGGGCGAGGAAGCCATAAAGACATGGGGTGTAGTATGACGGTGCTGGCAAAGAAACATAGGTTTGCGCGGCCTCCGGCTGTAGAGGCCTGCCACGTCATGACCTCAATAGATCCCACCAGTTTGGCATACAAGAAAGCTCGCCGGCAGTATCTAAAGACTACAAGAAACAGAGGTAGTGATATCGAACAAGACTGGACACCGTTCCGAGCTGTGGAGAAGTATTACAAGGCGCGCTTTCCACCACCCGACTTGTCTAACGTTTTGGACTTGGTGAATAATTGCCCAGATGGCGACATAGATTGCCAGGCTATCAAAGACATTGATTGTGAAAGAAAGGCGTATATTGTGCCTCGCATTCCCGGTGCGACGTTCTGTCAATTTTATGGATATCAGTTCTCAATATATTTGCCAGGGTTGGTGTTGCTACCGTCCTTTATTTCGCCTGAAAAGCAGAGGCAACTCGTACGATGGTCTTTGTCTGATCATGCGAAATATCCCAACGAGACGAATCTGGATACACATTACATCCTTCCTCAGGATGGCTTATGGAACACATATATCAAGTCGAGAACAGATACGAGCGAGGTCTTAGCTATCCAACCTCGAGCATCGACGTCCGGAAGTACTTCTTTAGCCTTCGAACGGACCGAACCTGGTCCCAGGAAATTAATAGAAAATACCCCAGCCACTCCTTCGAATTTTGAATCGATATCCACCTCTCCAAAACTCCATGCAACCCCTTCGCCAACTGTTCAGCCATGTCTTCCATCCACTCTCCTCAGGAAGTTACGCTGGGCAAACATCGGCTGGTACTACCATTGGGGAAGCAAGCAGTATGATCTTTCTAAGGGGAAAGGGGAAATAAATTCGGAAGTAAAGCAGTTATGTAAGAGTGCTGTAGGGGTAGTCGACTGGGAGGGTGTATTTAGCGGACCAGCAGCCGACCTTGAGTGGGGAAAGTCAGGACCCGATTGGAATACATGGAATGACACTTATGGTTCTCTCTTTACGTGTCCAATAATATTTCAAGTTGTTCTAACGATTATTTCCCTCAGAACCTGACGGTGGTATCATCAATTTTTACCAGACAAAAGTGAGCACTCAGTTCAGTAAAACCCTTCTTGGCCTTCAATAATAGCATAGGATACGTTGATGGGCCATGTAGACCGTTCTGAAGTTTGCGCAACGTCGCCGTTGGTGTCTATCTCGTAAGCTGTTCTCCTGCTGTCGTGAAAACCGTCATTCACCAACCCTGCAAATAGACTGGGTAACTCTGCGATTTTCCTCGTAGGGGGTCTTACACGAGACGTTGAACCAGTCCCAATTCTCCTTCGGTCAGGGGACATAGTCATCATGTCTGGACCAGCATGTCGAAGAGCGTACCATGGTTCGATTTTTTTCTCCCTTTCCGTCAAGATTCTTGGCACTTAATACGATCCAGGTGTGCCACGAATTTTAGAAGACACGCTCCCCTCTCATTTCGAAAACGACGACGACGACGAGTGGAAACCATATGAAGAATATCTACGTACAACGCGCATCAATGTCAACGTGCGTCAAGTATTCCCCAAAGGATTTGATCCGTGTTCAGAGATGTAAAAAGGTACTATCATACTTTCCACGGAACCAATGTCAGATATTGGTGCCAATACTTTGAGGAAACGAAACCACTTCAAGCTACCCATGCAGCCTGTTACCACTTGGAGACTCGCATAGCTTGTAAATCCCCAACGGTACCAGATTGATGTGAGTTTGATTGTCCTGCAAACGGTAGGATAGCGCCGTAGATCATTCGACAGATGGCGCCAACAGCCAGTACCGTTATGCAGATGGCGAACACCGGACAGGCACGCGACCATGCGCCGTACACCTTATACGACAGACAAAGATGAAAAGGGGAAGAGTTCAACATGGCAAACCCACTTAAGGGGATTGAGTATTGACCACTTACATCAACTGTTCGGATCTCGGTGACCAATGATGGACGAAATGGCATTAATCTAACGTATATCTTCAGTTCCTTGTTAAACCATAAAAGAGAGAAAGTCTCAATCGTTACCACTCTTCGTCGTATCGGCTACCAGTATCGGACATGTGGCCCCCAGGTGAGCACGGCCTCCATTCTTCCAGCTCCTCAAGGTCTCGGGTGTCTTGGGAGCGATGATGGTTTGCGGTGGGTAACGCCGGTAACCGATCATCGTTCCCTTCGTTATCCTTGTTATCGCTAAAGTTGGAAGATCGGTCATCTGCAAATACAAGACCATCTTCTGATCCTTTGAGGGCGCTATGCTCAACGCACAGTGTCTCGCCTGAGCTCTGCAGCAAATTATGGAGAGCCTTCATATCGACCCTCTCCGTCCCTCCATCCATTCCTCTCGTGATTTTCCTCGTTTTCAGCCGCTCTTTCTTCCCAACCTCCCTAGATCTTTCAACCTCTTCATCACAGTCCCAGAGAAGCCACAACCTATCCATCTCCTCGTCACTCCTAATCATGCTCTCCAATTCACCTTCCTCGAATAATTCTTCATCGCTGATACCACCACTGCCACCGCGGGCAGCCGCAAGAAGCTGCAGTCGCGTTGGTGTGGTGTGGACAGAAAGAGAGGACGGCGAGGCGGAGAGGAGATAAGACGCGTACGGAAGGTCAAGTTGAGGTGGCGTTTTTGCGGATAGAGGGTCAAGTAGGAAGCATGACGTTGCGTCAAGCGCGCACCACATTTTCTGCTTCTTGCGAGGGGGAGGGATTATAAAATGTTTAGGTGTATCATCACCATCCATGTTTGCGTGCTGATCACCATCCACTTCAAGGGAGACTTTAGGCCTTTCAAGCGCCTCGAGTTTCTTCTTCCATATCTCTTCTTGAAAGTGCACGACATCCTTCAAGCCTCGAGCTACAACCGAACGTTTGGAGATTTTCGATCGTCCCTTCTTTGACTTAAACTGATCCAACCACGGTACTTCCCTTATCCACCCCTCCACAATATCATAGATCATTTTGTACCGGGACATGACTATTCCCTTTCCAATGTCGAAACGAGCAGCGAGGCGCTGAGCGAGATCAGTTAGGTTAGGGAGGGAGGCGCGAGCCTCTGCTTCGAGCGCGAGCATGAGGAAGGCACAAGCCGTGGAGGGAGTGGGAAGACCTGCGATAGTAGATTCGCTGACACGGGTGAGAAGGCCTGAGAGTGAGCTGGCGGTGGCGAGAACATTGCTAAGGGAAAGAGGCTCCAAGAGTGCGAGGAGCGGCGTCGGTAAGGGAGAAGGAGGTCGTGGCGGCCGTAAGAAAGTTGACAGATGTGACAGGAGGACGGGGAGGTGAACTGCCGGGTCCACAGATGGGAGGGCTAGTTTGAGCATTATAACAACCGACGAGAATGCGTGTGAGAGAGAACCCAGCGGTTCATCGATAAGATAGGCGATGTCGCGGAGTGCGTCTGGTTTATGTGATTCACGGAATGCGATAGCTATCGAGGCCGCGGCTGTCAGTTTTGCTTTTCGACCCCACCGGTAATTTCCAACCAACATTGCTTGGGAGAAGAGGGTGATTGCGCGGGCCGATATACCTGGTGCGGATAAACTAGATGAGATAGATTTGATAAACTCGTGCATAGCGTACTAAAAGAAGGCATGGTCAGCGGGGCAAAAATCACGAAAAAGGCAAGTCGAAGACGCACAGTATTTTTCCTAGCTCTTACTTCTTTTCCTTGGCCGGTAAGATCCCAGCCATTTCCAGTGCGGAAACTTTTGAGCGTGGAAGAAGCAGAAGGGTTCCAGAGAGGGTTATACTGCCCTGCAGAGTCCGGTATATCCTGGTGTGAAGTTAGAATAGACTGAGTGGGATCCACCAGAGTTCCGCACGCCGTGCAGATGAGTGAGCAGACTTGGTCGTTCCAAGTCGTAGCAGCACCGCACTCCCCACAAGAGGACATGGTAGTACAGGTTCAAGAGGGACACGTGACGCTGGCTGAACCCTTCGTCGCTGTGTCCAACGGCGAATCGGACCTGTTTATTAGTCAAGGACTCGTCTAAAGCATGAGATCAACGGAATATCCCCATTGGAGCCTTTATTTTGCCGATGAACCACCCCTGAATCAGTGCTATTGCCTATTGGTCGAAGGGGGTTGCCGTGTAGGGATCCATTCCGTGATGTGCCTGCGCTGGTAACTATTTCAACCCCAGAACTCTACTCACACCCCTGCATCTTGACGTTCAACACCATGCCTCGTCAAGATTTTGAATCTGTACCCTCAGTTGCTGTCAGGCGTCGGCTCTCGTCTGATGTAGCTGCAAAACCTCATGTAACCGCGCACAGTCTCACCGTCAGTCCTTTAACACATCTATTGATCTCTACTAATTTTCTTTTTCATCATCCAGCCTATGTGGGCTGGCATTGCAGGTAGTATCACTAGCAACAAGCAAGGGTATGAAATCGCCATATCCGTCCACGATTCGGTCTACAGCACCGACTTTGCAGCCGACGTGATACCTTTTGCCTTTGGAAATCCTTCGCAAACCGCTGTTGACATCGAGAGGCACATTCTCGACAAACTCCGCAAGTTCTCCACGGAGCACCTGTGCAAGTTCCTTGGCGCAGGTGTTACTGTTACTTTGCTTAAAGAGGTATTGATTCGTCCTGATTTTTAACATGCCCCAGTAGTTAACAATAACTCAGTGCCCCAATCTCTGCACCCGACTTTGGTTGGACCTTGATATCGTCCCCATCGTTTTCAACATCAAGCCTTTCCACACAGACTCGGTCACCAGGCCCAATGTCAAACACCGCATATCCTCCACCACTGGTTCGTACGTCCCTTCTGGGGCTGAGACTCCCACAATGTACATCGATCAAACCCACCTCGACGATAAGTCACTTCAATCTGGTGTCTCTGCCCGCCTCCCCATTCCTCGTACTCTCGACGAACAAGCCGATTCGGCTGCGCGCAAGTGCATCATGTACTTTGGACCAGGGAACAATCCCCGTCTGAGCATTGGGCCCCGTAATCAAGTTACTGTTGACGCTGCGGGTAAGATCCATCTGTTGGATGATCTAGACGAGTATAAGAAGACCGTTGGAGGGGGCACGTGGAACGCTGTTGTCATCTTAGCCGATGAATTAAGGGAGAAAAAAATTAAGATTGGATTCTTTTCCTCCACTCCTCAGGGTGGTAAGTAAGTATATTCCGGTTATGATCCTTTCTGACAGTCTTCATTCGCATTAGGCGGGGTTGCATTAGTGCGTTTTTTTTTTTCTTGTGGGAATAATCGCCTCAAAATTTGACTAGATGCGACATGCCCTGATCAGGTTCTTGACGGCGTTGGACGTCGATGCAGCGTGGTGCGTGTCTTATCGGCGCTCATAGATCTCCTCACGCCACTTTTTGTTCCTATTATCAAACCCACTCATTTCCCCGCCCAGGTACGTGCCGAACCCCTCGCCAAGCGTGTTCCGCACAACCAAGAACAACCATAACATCCTTCAAGGCGTTGCACCACCGGATCTCCGCCTTACTCAGGCAGCTAAAGATAACTTTGATGCGTGGATTCTCAAGAACGGTCTTAGATGGACAGCGGAAGGTGGACCTCTCGCACCAGGAGGCGTAGATATTGCATTCATTGGTGAGTGTAAATTCAATATTCCGATTTTGAATTAGCTGACACGGTGCATGTGTTAGACGACCCACAGATGCCCGGTCTGATCCCCTTGATCAAAAAACTCCGACCTGGGTTGCCGATTATTTACCGATCGCACATCGAGATCCGTAGTGACCTCGTCCATCAGGAAGGATCACCCCAACAAGAAGTCTGGCAGTACCTTTGGAAGAACATCCAACTTGCGGATCTGTTCATCAGTGCGTCCCCATGCGCTAGGTCGTACTTATGCTGTTTTAAGTCCTAGATTGTAGGCCATCCTGTCAGCAAATTCGTGCCTAGCGATGTTCCAATTGAGAAGTTGGCTCTTTTAGGCGCTGCCACTGATTGGTCTGTATATTTCCGCTAATACTATTATATCCCTTGCTGATAGGTTTTCAGGCTCGATGGGCTCAACAAGGATCTTGACCCTTGGGATTCCCAATTTTACATGGGCGAATTCCGTAGCCTGTGTGCCAAAGAAAAGATGCATGAGCTACAGTGGCCTACCCGTGACTACGTCGTGCAAATCGCACGGTTTGACCCGGCGAAGGGTATCCCAAATGTCATCGATTCGTATGTCAAGTTCCGCAAGCTGCTCAAATTGCACGCTTCGGACCTCGAAGAGCAGGACCACCCGCAGTTACTACTTTGCGGGCATGGTGCTGTTGACGATCCTGATGCAAGCATCATCTACGACCAGGTTATGCAGTTGATTGCGTCGGAACCTTACAGGGCCTATGCGAAGGATATAGTGGTGATGAGATTGCCGCCTAGTGATCAGCGTATGTGGCAGTTTCATACGTTTAGAGTTGCTGATACTAATATGGAACGATAGTGCTGAATGCACTCATGTCCAACTCGAGGATCGCTCTCCAGCTGTCTACTCGTGAAGGTTTTGAAGTCAAAGTTTCTGAGGCACTACACGCTGGTAAACCTGTCGTCGCCTCGCGCACTGGAGGTATTCCGCTCCAAATCGAGGATGGCAAGTCTGGCTACCTCACCGACGTCGGCGACAACGAGGCTGTTGCGCAGCATTTGTTCGATCTCTTCACCGACGAGGCCTTGTATAGAAAGATGAGCGACTACGCAAAGAACCACGTTTCAGACGAAGTAGGAACTGTTGGAAATGCTGCGGCATGGTTGTACTTGGCGGTGATGTATACTCGCGGTGTGAAGTTGACGCCGAGGGGATCGTGGCTCAATGATCTATTGAGGAAGGAGACTGGGCAAGAATACGTGGCAGGAGAGACCAAGTTGCCTAGAGCAGTTGGCAATTTGCAGGGCTGAGCCAACCGTTAGATGCTGTTGTACTACCAAAGTTGTGACCCATTAGTCACAAAAATATACTGAACGATGCAAGTGCCTCTAACTTCGTCTCGAACACTTCGTTCGCAGTCTACCAAACGTGCCCGTTCGCCTGGTACAACGAGCCCTACAAATCGACCCATTGTATGTGCCCTAGTTCACGTTTTCTGTACTGTTTTACTCACTATGTAAACTTTAGAAGCGCCTCTCACTTGCAGTCAACGAAAATTTAACGGCGGTCTATCCGAAAACCGACTGTTGTGCTGGTTGGCATGATTCAGGGAACTCGAGTCGACATCCGTCGGAGGATTGGGTCCAGCAAGCCGGAGGCCTAACTATCGGCAGCCCACTAGAAGGCGGATACTGTTTCTCGTCGCGTCCCAGCGACGTGGGAGAGGATGAGAACATGGTGCGTGTTTGGCTTCAAGCATGTTTATCAAGGAAGGTATTAAGCTAACAAGCCCCTTTCATAGACTGTGGATACGGATCAGATCGAAATCGAGAACACGCCACGGCCAACACAATTACCCCCACAAACTAACACGTCCTTTTGTCAGCTTACGACTTCAATTCCCGTCCAACACTCATCACAGCACCGATCGCCATTAGCTCCCACACCCCATCCTCCGTGTCCGGTACCGTCTCAACGTGCACCCAGCTTCGATTCAGCTCCATACAACCCCCCAATCAGACCCGGTGCTCGAAATGCGGAGTCTACTCAGTCAATGACGCGACCGTCCTCACCTACTGCCATGACCATCTCACCCACTTCATGGAATGCGAATACGATCCCAACGACGAACCGGAAACAACGCTTCACGATGGGACCTCGTGCAGATTGCCATAAATGCCTTCTTGGCGTGAAAGGCCATTGGGTGCATTTCGAATAGAAAAGGCTTTGTGTATTTCACACCCCCATACGATGTAGAACACAATATATATACTGGCTGAAGCTTCGGCTTCAAACACAACAAAACAAAACCTTTTTCAAGAATTTCTTTAGAAAATTTGACTTCATCAAAATGACGACGACGTTGTCGTTGTTCTGGCATTTGTCTTCAGCTTCTAAAAAAGAGCGCATTGATGCATCCGTGAAACTCGTAGGGGCTCTGGAACAATTTCAGAAAAAACTCGTTCCCAAACACTCCCAAGCTTCCGACGAGGAAGATGAAGATGGTGCCAAGTCCGATGGATTAGACGCGTTAAATGTTCATGACGTTTCCTACTCTATCCGCAGGTTGGTGCGAGGGCTTGCTAGTCCCCGAGAAAGCAGCCGGTTGGGTTTTGCAGTTGCGTTAACAGAGGTAAGCCGAGTTCACTTTCATGTTCTAGACGCGCTTGACTCTTTCCCGGATAGCTGTTGTCTCGCTTAGACACAATAACTTGCTCACAGATTGTCGACCTCATCGTTGACTCGTCAAAAACACAAGGGTCCATGTCTGGGCAAGAAGAACGAGACGTTTACTTTGCTCGTCTTTTTGGTCTCACGGCAGTTATTCAATCTGGCCTTTTGGTTCGTTCAAAGTCTTTGGCTACATCCGCATCGAACGCCACGGCTGCATCGAATGCGTCGAGTTACCGCGAGATCATCTCGCAGTTGATTGCTTTGGGAGAGAAGAAATCGTGGTTGCGGGAGAGTACGTGGTGGACAATGGGGCTTGCAATTGATGCATTAAGAGAATCGAACGTCTCGTGGAAAGATGATGCCGTCGACCCGCTGATCCAAAGCATTTTCTTGGATAACAAAAATTGGTCGCCAGAGAAAGTCGCAATCGCTTTCAAACTTCAGAATTTGTACCCAAACCATGATTGGAGGAAATTTTTTTCACCTCCCTTCAAAAATGCCGATCTCCTGAGTACTGGGAATCTACAATATCTTGCTCGAATATTGAAGGTTGTTTCTGCGCATTTATTATACGAATTTGGCCATTAAAGTGAGGCCCTTATTTTAGGAATCGACCTCTGAAGATGAGGAAGCTCAGGACTTCCCCAGATCTGCCGCAAGCACTTGGAAGCCTCAAGTTCATTTTGTTTGGGACATCATTTTGGACCAACTTCTTCCGGGTCACAATTCCTTGTCGACAAAGGGATCCTTTCAGGAGTTTTTCCGAATTGTAGTTGATGGTATGGTCTTGGATCATTCATTCATATCTATCAGATTCAAGGTTTAATTTTTGCAGAATCATTATTCTCGCCCACGTCGTCCGCAGAGCGGAAGTACTGGGGTTTTCAGATATTTCAGAAGGCACTAACCCGTGTCACTGCGGACAATATGCCAATGCTCTTTACTAGAAACTTCATGCGATCTTGGATAAATCACTTGTCGCAGAGCGATCGGTATTTACACAAAGTCGCTCAGCAAGTTGTGAGTATGCTTGTGAATCTCCACGCACTCCGCTCATGGAATCGCTATCAGGCCGTAGAGATCCAATCCTTTGTGCAGAAACATCCTGCCCTAGGTTTTACCCTGCTTCTCCAGTTGACTGGGATCAATGGTAGCCACCAGTTTGACAAATTAACTAAAACCAAAACTGTTGAATCCATCTTGGCGTCGATGGACATTAATGGCATCAAGCTGTACATTGATTACCTGCTTCAACAAGTTGATGAGGACAAAAAGTGTGTTCCAACTACTAACGGCTCTGTTCTTTCTAACAATGGTACTAGAACTGATATACAGTCTGTCAATACGAAGAGGGCGTGGATTGTTGAGCAACTAGCGGCCCTCATCCGTAATGGTGCTATACCAAAGAGTGACGAGTGGACTAAGTCTGTCTTGGATTGGTTTGTCGTTAATGGCCTCTTCCTGATTAAAAAAAAGTCTGAAAAGAGCTCGTATCGGGCGGTACGGATTTGATCTGCCGTATATCCTCCTCAACTTACATCCATTCTTCAGCTGCAATCCATTCCGAATCCAGTATTCTCTGATGAGCTACGGCAGAATTGCCGCACCCGTCTTCTCAGTTGCCTCGCCGACCTGACGAGCCAAACGACCATTGTAAAATTAGGTTCGTCACCTATGTGTTCTTCACAAAGTAAAACATTGGCTCAGTGACAACGACAGGCGATAATAAATTGTCAAAAGTACAAGGTGTCGCCTCCGATGGCGAGTTCTGGGTGTCAAAAGTCCTTACCACAATCGAACAACTGGAAAAGGACACAAAGCATGTATCTTCACTTGTTGAGGCGGAAGAGGAAAACTTGGCATTGTGCATCAACGCACAGCAGTTGGTTGAGAAATTGAAGAAGGTCAGTTGCATGCGTCAATATGTCTTATTCATTTCCATCTTTGTTGCAGGTTACGGGAGACCATCAAGAGACTGCTAAAGGGGCCGAATTACTTCTGGCGGCGACTCTTCTTCAACAACGTTGCGCTGACGAGCAAGAGACTGATACGGAAGTTTTGGCGGTCGGTTGCGATATCATGGAAAGGATGTTTTAATGCTCACCCAACATACAGGCTTGTATTGAAGGCACCTCGCGCATGCTCTCGTCAGAAGGCAAGAAAGGAAAGAAGTCACGGCCGTCTGCAACTGTAGAACGAGTCCCCGAGGCGGTTGACATCCTTGTGGATACCATCATCGGATTCCTGGAAAAGTCAACAGCATATACACGTGCAGTCGGAATCCAAGCCTTCGCCTTACTTTCAGGATCTGTACAAGAGACCACCATCGACCTCATCTTGACTGTGCGTTCATTCATTTCGCCCTTATGCAATGTTTAATCATTCCGTCTTGTTTAGCAACTTGAGAGACGTGATCCTGCAGACCTGGTGGAGGACGGGAGTGAAGAAGGAGATGAGAGCGACGGAGAAGAGCAGGCCTTGTCCGAAGGAGACGAGGAAGACAGTGACAACGACGAGAATGACGATGAAGACAGCAGTGATGAGGAGGAAGATCCTGAACTACGACAAAAGATAGAGGAAGCGCTTCGGGTCAACGGTGTCAAGGCCCCTGACAGCAATTCGGACGACGATTCTGACGATGAACCTATGGACGATGAGCAGATGTTAGCTATCGATGAACAACTTGCCCAGGTTTTCAGGGCAAGAACTAACGAAAAAAGATCAAACAAAAGTACGCAGTCTCTTTTGCACCATATACTCACCTTAATCCATTTTTTTCATCAAGATGTTGACGCGCAGCGGGAAGCCACACATTTCAAAAATAGAGTCCTCGATATTGTCGACATTTTGATCAAAAAGCAGCCATCCAGCCCTCACATCTTCCGCTTTATCGTACCTCTTGTTGAACTCGTCACTGGCTCTGGAATGGATGAACGACAATTATCAGATAAGGCCAAAGGTCTTCTCAGATCTCGTATTGGGCATTTAAAGCAAGTACCCCCCAACGTGGACACCGAGCGCGTTGGTAAAGTCCTCACCGACCTTCACTTTCGAGCTCGAAAAGTTCGAACGGCGGATATTTTGCCGACACTCAGTCAGTGCAGCCTATATCTATCGAAATTATTGCTTGAATCGGAATGGGACACACCTGTTCTTGGCGTGTATCGAGAATCCCTGGCCGATTTTCTTACTCGCAAAAATTCGGCCCTCAATGTCGGCTTCTTCCAAGACTTCATACGCCGCTTCCCTAATACAGCGTGGAGTCTTCGAGATGATCTGATCAAACTATCGTCGAAGGCAGTCAATGTGTGCCGACAGTGTCAGGCATTCCAACTTCTTCAGGTACTCGTCAGCCAACTTTCAAACATCGTAAGCGTCGTGTCATCTGTAACTTTGGTTCGAGCTTATAGAACCGGTGCCAGGGCTATCAACAAGAAGAGATTCCAACCTTCATGACATCACTGCAACAATCCTTGTTCGAATTTATGTCGAACGCATGTGACGAGAAGTTTGTCGCATCAACACCCCAGATGAAGGACCTTTT
The DNA here is from genome assembly GCA_003314125.1 of Hygrophorus russula. Taxonomy (NCBI): domain Eukaryota; kingdom Fungi; phylum Basidiomycota; class Agaricomycetes; order Agaricales; family Hygrophoraceae; genus Hygrophorus; species Hygrophorus russula. Next base: position 63,084 of record QLPE01001040.1, on the reverse strand, counting down.
TAAACTGGGACTTGGCGCCATTCGTCAAACAACAAGGATCCTATCTACGCCGGAAAAACTTTCTACAATATGGCAGCCAGCGGCTTGGTATGCACTACGTGGCAAGCTAGCCAAATCTGATCGCTTCAGTGCCTCTGCTGCCTTGCAAGCAATGTGCAAACAACTAGTTCAGATATCTGCCATACCAATCTCGCCAGCCAAATCTAAGACGGTACAGAAAGCTGATACAGCAGAAGGTGCTCCCAAGCGGAAGGCAGAGGAAGCATGTGTCGACGTTGCAGTATCAACGAAGACCAAACGTAAAAAAGTCAAGGAGGTTTAGATATTTCGTATAGGGGGATTAAATATAAACATGGATTGCAGCATTGTTTGAAGTTCCCCTAGAGCAATCACTTTCTCTGGACTTGACCCTGCGAGGCATTGATGAAGTAGAAGTATACACTTCCGGGCCCTGGGCTTAATGTAAGACTGTCTTCACGAGAGGATCGAAACTACTTACTTATTTCGCCTCATACGTTCCTCCACCGTTGACCTCAGGCTTTGAGATCGTCGAGTTGCCACCCCCAGAATTGATTCCGGGAGTCCAGCTAAGCGGGCACACTCAACTCCAAACGAATCTGCGGCTAGACCAGGAGTTAGATGGTAGAGGAAAGTGATATCGCGTGTTCCGTCTATCTGTGCTTCTTCTCTGTAACCCATATGTAAGTTTTGTATATCAGTGGGAAATTTCCTTTCCAATTCCGTGGCGACAAGGGGGTAATGAGTGATAAATAGAGTCTTGCATCTGATAGTCCGCACAAGGTGCTGCAATGTTGCGCTAGCTATGGCCATCTGTGCAAGACTTAACCAAGTATATAGATTTAGAGGAAACGATGTGACTAACCCCATCAAAAGTTGACGTTCCTCTCCCGAGTTCATCGAGGATGACCAAGCTCCTGCTCGTGGCCATCCGCAGTATGTCACTCGTCTCTGTCATTTCCACCATGAAGGTGGAGCGCCCCCTGGCCAAATCGTCGGATGCTATAGGACATATTACTATAGTTATCTTGATACATAACGTAGTAATGCGAAACTTACCACCCATTCTTGTTAAAACACTATCCAGCATCCCCAATTTGACAGATGAAGCGGGTACGTAACAACCGATTTGAGCCATAATGGCAATGAGAGCGATCATCCGGACAGAGCTTGATTTCCCGCCCATATTTGGACCCGTGATGATCTTGCTGCGCGGTGCCGCACCGCCAATGTTGACACTGTTCGGAACGAAAGGGTCCGTTCGAAGTGCTTCCACCATAGGATGCCTTCCTTCGACGATCTCGAGTATATCATCTTCCGTAAACACTGGCCGCACGTAGCCATCCCGAAGTGCCACTAAAGCGAAGCTAAGAAGACAATCAGCAATGGCCAATTTATTCACCACCTCTCGCATGATGACATAATGATTTTGAATTATTTGATCAAGAAAATGTAAGAAGGCCTTGTGAGCTTCGGCAGCGAGCGTCTCCTTGGACTGGGCACGTTCCTGAACTTTCTCTTTGACTGCTGGCGTGTAGTATCTTTCCAAATACTTTGTCCTGAGATGTGGTGTTGTAAATAATCAGAGTTTATCGTCTCCTGATAATGAAGGCCCTTACCTGGATGAAAGCAGCCACGTCGGTGGAACTGTACGGTTTTCACTCTTCTTTAGCTCGATAAGGTACTCATCTCCAAGCACTGTTGTGTATTTTAGCGAAGGCATCCTCAATAATTTTCGAACTATAAGGATATTTAGATGCCATGTGACGTTAGCATTCGCATTAACAACTTACTTGATGTCAGCTCTTCTAAAAGCTCGACTTCAATCATTTGAATCGCCTTCCAAAAACGACAGTTAGTTTTCGCTAAATAAAGCCTTTATAAAAGCCGCATACAAGATCAGCATCTGCGATGGCCGGATAGGTATCAGAGTCATTCCACATGGTGTCTTTCCTGCCTTCAGCTGCTCTCTTAAGTGAGATGATGCTGAGAAGCTGCTTCATAGGCTCTTTAAGTTTTGGCAATGTGTAAATTATGTCGTTGAGAACTTTAGACTTGAAGCCAATGTCCGAAGGGTTGGCGATGGGGGTATACGCTTTAGCGATCTTATCGAAGGCAGAAAGAATGACGGCTAGTTCTTGAGGTGTGCACTTCAAAATGACGTTGTCAACACAAACATGAGCTCTATTATGCTGTACTTGACGTACTTTTCCGTATTGAATTCGACACAAGCCTTTGGCAAGGTCGGGAAGTTTCTTGAGAAGCTCACGCAAGACGACCAACTTTTCTGATTGGCTCTCAAGGATCTCTTCGACTGCGTCAATGCGGTCCTGTAATACACTTATATAATAACAAGCATAACCGTCAACGAAGCGTTATGATGAAATGAACAGAATAAACGGATGTGAACGTGCCTCACGTCGATTAATGGTCGGCCCACCCAGTTCTTCAATAACCTCGCTCCGAACTTTGTTTTTGTGTGATCGAGAATCCACATTAAGGAACCTCTCGCCGTGTTATCAGTTTCATTTCGATATATTTCACTGATGGCTCAGAAATTAGCCTGCAGTAAACTTCGAGGGTTAACCACTGACAGGTTCGTCGAGGTATTTCCATTAAGCAGCATATGTACTTTCGTCGTGAACTTGTTGAAGAATTTTGTTTCGAGAAACGCATCCGCAATACTGAATGCTGAAAGATGTTTGATCGCATGGGCTAAGACCATTACAACTCGTTTCGGAAAATCGGTAACCGCTGCCATTAACTCTCCTAAAGTTAAATCGATCGGTAAGCCCAAGACAAGTCAGAATGCATGAACCGACCGGAAGCGAAGCCAGCTGATGCCATTGCCGATTTGGTCTTGTCAGTATAGAATTCCGAAACGAACGAAAAGGCTTCGGTGTAGGACATAAGTCCTTTAAATCGCTCTATGCGAACTCTGTCTCATACGACGACATATCCGCCCTCAGTTAGAAGCCAAATTAATGATCCGGGCTTACCCGGAAAAATGGGATAGCATCCTCTCACTTAATTTGGTGAGTCCGCCCTCAGGTAAGAGCAGTTCGGCGGGCCTCGTGTGCACCATTCGCGTCTACATTCCTAACGGTCAGGTTCTACACCCGCCGGAAGCACATACAACTTACCTCGAGTTCGATTCGCATATGCGTATCTAAGACAGAATCAGAAAACCAAATCAACCGAGGAAGGAAGCTCACCGTCAAATTCATCCCAAACAACGTCGCCTGTGCTTGGACAGATGGTGATCATAGCTATGCACACCTGCCCATCGATGGTCGAACCGACGTTCTGTTCTTCAATCAAACACATAAGAGGAGGCGGGGAGTAACGCTCGAGGTCATCGATAGAGTCCATGTCCTCTACGAAACTGCGTTGCTTGGTAAAGAAAAACATCAGAAATATAAAGGGTTCGAAGAGGCTCACGTTGTGGCAGTGTACAGGTGAGTGAGTTTACGTTCAAATGGCGCGTTTCGATTTTCGCTGACCTTCTTGAGAGCTGCCGTTTCGATTTGCTCAACTATGCCAACTTTGTAGCCTTGGGAGAGTAATCTAGGCTTAGATTAGGTGCCTTCAGAATATTTTAACTTGAGCGAAGTTACTTCTTTAAATGGACATCGCGTCTATGCGTTGGTATCGAAGCCACCAAGAAATTGCGATCAGAAAAGGAAACCATGCCAAGCTCTTTCGTAGCGATCTGTAGAACGTAAATGTACATGCGTGAACAACCAAGCTGAAGACTGACTTTGGCGTCTTCACCAAAAAATCTATATTTGTATCCAACCTCTATCATGAGCAGAACTCCCGGATTATCCGCTTTGAGCCGTACCACCTTCAGCAAGGAATACAAATCAGAACGTGCTTTAGTATGGTAAAAAGAAAGGCGTACCTGATTCTCTAGAGGAGTGTAAGTTTTCCCGCTTGGTCCTAGTTCAACTACTTTCTTTTTGCCTTTGCCCGTGCTGGGGGCGATAGGAGCCGCCCGCACTCTTCTCACCTTCGATTTAGCCTTCCCTTTCAAGCTCTTTTGTGAAAACATGTCTTGTAAATGCTTAAAAGCCCGATCCAACTCGTCTTCCGATGTTTCTGTTTCAGCTGTTTCCCCACCACTGTCGTCTTCGATTACATCCCTAGCTTCGTTGGCGTCAGACTTCCTGCGGATAAACAGACTGTTTTCTTGAAGGAGTTTCTTCCTAAAGGCTTCGTGACGCAGTTGACGCGCATTTTTATCAGCAGGGGTCATCTCTTGTTCTAGCTTCTCAGGGGACGAGATGTTATAACGCCACTTATCTGCGACAGTACTGTGAGACTCGGACACTGTCGCGCGAGAATCCTCCTTAGGAGAAAGAGAGGTTTGAATGATGTTTTCCCCGCTTGATTTCTTCTTTTTCACCAGAGGCCTCTCATCGCTCGCCGAGTCGATCGAAGACGTGGTAACCTTTCTTTTCATTGGCGAAGAAGGTTTCTGTGAAAAAAAGGAAGATAGAGTAGTTTGCGAGCTAGTGTCCCGTTTCATGGTCTAGTCCGAGAAAAAAAGTCAGGAGGTCACATGCTATAATATTTTCCAATGCGAGCCTTAGCACGAAAACGCTTTCTCTTTTCCTACACTTTAACACCCCTCAGAAGCATATATACTTTGAAAGCGGGAACTCCCCCACAGTCTGTCCAGGATGGACCGCCAATTACCGACACCAACCGTAACTTCACTTTTCATGTCATCCGATCACCCGTTCAGCTTACCTTGTACTCGTAAGGTGTGGAAGCAACAAAGAAAAGGTTTTGGACAACGGTTGGCATTGACAGGCACGAAGATGGGTTTGTTGTGACTCTGGATAGGCGTGCACTAAAAACACCGTCCGGGAATACTCTGCTTTTGCCCGAATGCAAACGTTTGGTTGCCACTCTTATTGCTACTGAATGGGAGAACCAGGAGGTTCTCTTGAAGCCCCATGCACTTCCAATGGTAAGCTGTATAGCTATTCCTGCACAATTTCAATAGCTTTCTGTAGACGTCGCTAGCTTCGCGAGCGGTCGACGCGTTAGTGGATGAACAAATGCGCGCCGAAGTACGCGCTTCACTACTTGAATACCTGGATACAGACACAATCTGGTCAGCCACGTTAAATTTGATATCAGGTACCTCATTTGACTAGAACTTTTGCATTCGTGTATAGTTTTCACCAGGACGATCCCCCACCTCTCGTAAAATTGCAACAAACCCACTGGGAACCGTTGTTGCACTGGGCACGCACCACGTTTGACGTCAAAATTGACACTTTCGATTCAATCCTCTTCAATCAACAACCAAAACAGACAAAACACAAGTTTAATGCTGTCATGTCCGATTTCGATCATTGGGAGATGGCCGGTATGTATATGAATTTTAGAGCCCGGATTCCAGATAAATTGTGACCAAAACTTGTTATCATCAGCAATGGAGCGTGCGACGTACATAACAAAATCGTTCATCATTGCATTGGCGCTTGTCAAGGGACATCTCACCGCGGATCAAGCGGCCCTTGCAGCACAGGTCGAGGTCTCGAGTCAGATAGAACGGTGGGGAGAAGTAGAAGATTGTGAGTGATCATCAATGGACAACGTCACACCTCGCATTTCCCCGTGCCTCACGTCCGCTTTCTCTCCCAATAGCTCATGATGTGGAATTCCACGACGTTCGAAGGCAGTTGGGGAGTGCGGCCTGTTTGCTGTCCCGTATATGAATATACTTGCACCTTTGCACTGGCATCTCCCGCGAATTCCGATGGAACACGGTGTCTTCGTTAAGTAAGGGATCTTACCAAATTATATTTGCTCAGGACGGATGGGTATCATAACACGACCGTTCGTGAGAGCCAGTCGAAGGACACGCCCGCTGTTACATGCAATCTACATCCTTGCAAGCTTATCCCCTAAAGGATGCATAGGACCAACGACCTCTGGTCTGAACATGAGGCGGTCCGGATACATGTGACAGATAGGGGCGTTCCGCTGCTCCTGTCAACGTCCCGGTTATATTTTTCGGTTTCTCTTATATAACAGGTTCTAATTCTTAAGGGAAACTTATTATCTAACATGTCCCAGAATCCTCTTCTCGAAGCATTTGACCCTTTCGTTACCCATCCGTTCACCAACAACTCGGGTCTCATGCCTCAGTCTTCACCAGACAATTCAGCCTTGCCAAGCCACTTTTCATGTTCCATGTCTGACACCCCCCCTTCGTTAAAAGTAAAGGCGCAACCTCCAGTTACTGCATCTCCGCAACCGCGCCATACCATGTCTAAAATCTCCTACACCCAGCCCATTTTTGTTTCGTTCCAGCAAGAACGACGTTCACCCGAATTACGGGATATTCTTGCGAACAAAAAGTCGTCGCCATCAAAAAGTAATGGTCTGACGAAACATGCGGCCTGATACCCTGGCTAGTACTATGAAGATACCCACTTGGATATTTGTACGCCTTCCATTGACTCGTCGTTTATCGAACTAACTCTTGTGCCAAGTGTATAATCTGGCTGTGTTGTATGAGAATTGCTCTGTTTCCGTGTAAATAAGAAAATGTAATAAGATCCAGAGTTTGTTCGTTGCAAACGTGTGAGCGCTCGTGAGCGATACGGGCCGTGACAATACATGTTGCCGCCAGTGTTACCGCTAGAAAGTATCTATACAAGTTGCTGGTGTGAAGAAAATGTTTATTTTCTGGCACAAGCTTTCTCTAAACAAGCCGTCGTTATGGATGCCTGGTACATGTTTATTATATTTATTTCCAACGAAACAAAGACGGTTCGTCACCGCGTACCGGTTATTTGTTAAATCTCATGTTGACACGAGTACCAGGTTGCACTGTGGAACCAAAAGTCGGCCAAAGACATAAACGGTGTGCTTGTGTGGGACTATCACGTTGTGTTGCTACTTCGTTCAAGGGACGGTAGCCAAGGCTGGGTCTATGATTTCGACTCTCGTCTGCCCATGCCTTGTGATTTCAAAGGTGCGTTGTGGGCTTCCTCTGTCCGTCCACCGTTGTTCTCATATTATTTAGAGTATCTTTTGCATTCTTTCTCTACAGACATCCCGCAGCAGTATCAAAGGTATATCTTGCTGGAGGACTGCTAATTTTCTCAAATGAATTACCGTCTGTCCTCAGTCTGTTTCGAGTGGTCCCGGGAAGCGTATACCTTGACTATTTTGCCTCCGATCGGTCTCATATGGTAGCCTGATCTCATTGTCGCTATTGGTAGCGTGGCTGACGTATTTGTATCCAAGATTGAAGATGGTTCAAGATACATTTTTCCGCCACCTGGATATGCTCCAGTGTGTGGACCAAAAAGCAGGCAAGCAGGAATAACAAATAACTTGATGTCAAGCTTTGTTTCCATGACGAGTTCTAAAGGAACATATGGGACAGTTTTTGAGATGGAAGGGCTGCTAGACTTTGACGGAGTGTGACACATGTGACATTGAAAAAAAAAAAAAAAGAAAAAAAAAAAAAAAAAAGAAAAGTTTGCCCTTTCAACTCGCCACAAGTCATTTTTAAAACTCAAAGTCATTTTTGTATGAACTCTGTACCGTCTTCGTCTGCCCAAGTAAACGGTCGTGGTGGATCAAACAATGGCGCAGCGCAACACGCGTTTACGCAAACTGAAGACTCCTACCAAAGTGTAGAAGAGGGTGCTTCACCAGTAAATGGTTACTCCCCGTGAGTGATGCCACATCCTCCCCATCGATTGCCACATCGTCAAATTCTGCATAGGGATTGACGGGCATGGACAAAGTCAGCTCACATCTTTTCTTTTGTTTTTCTCGTCTAATTGTAGATCGCCCTACCAGCTCCATAACGAGGAAATCGTGAATCATCTATACCACGCAGGATTTCAAACGGGTGTAAGTATAACCCTTTTCTTTGAATAACAAACTGATGGACCCCGTTCATTTCCCACAGAACTATGCCGACACCGTCCTTGTGAGTCTTTGTGGCCTTGTCGTCAACCTTCTGGTTTAATTTCGACTACATTGTTAGCATGTTCATCAAAATTCATATAGACTACATGCCATCATACTGTCTCGCTCTCCATATCTTGCTCACTTGATGTCGACTTCGCCTCAATCAGGTGGCCAGCGTACAATCTACGTTCATTTAGAACAGGAACCAGAGGTCACCCAAGAGGTAGGCACATAGTTCTCACATCTCTCTTAACACATACTTTTGATAATTATCTATCTAGGGGTTTGCTATAGGTAGCTATAAGCCGTTTTGTTTTCATTTCTATTTTTCTTATGTGGCGTGGATTTTCAGCACTGGGGTATCTTTACTCTTCTGTCTCTCTGAGCCTCATCCGCCCCGAAAATGCGCGAGCCGTCCTCGCTGCGGGTTGCCTTCTCGGCGGTATGGACGAGCTTTGCGGGTACTCATACGAAGCCTGTAGGCGATCCATCACAGCCGACACTATCGGTGGATGGGTTGAATTCGTCGATTCCACCTCGGACAGCTCTGCCAGCCTAGTTGTGAATCCGACATCAGTGTTCGGACTATATGCTCAGAGGCTGAGAGATGATGTCTTTCATTTCTTGGTGGTCACGCTACCTGATGCTCTCGAAATCAATCAGGCTCCGTCGTTAGCGCCCGCGGAATCTTCCTCGGCACATGGCACATCTGGCCGTGACATGCTGCTCCAAATATATTCGCGTGTACCATTTGAGATGTTCAAGGCAGCCGTCGAATCACCGATCTTTCAAATTGGTACGTATTCCCAGTGTCGATATTAATCACTCGCCCTGATGTTGTGATATCCAGGTTCTGATCAGGCACGGTTCAAGTTTGCCAAAGAAGCTATCGACATTAGGAAGCGAGGGGTCGCTCGAGCAATGGGCGCTGAAGAGACTGTGGTTCTGGCGTTTGGCAATGTTGGAGGAGGTGCGGTTCATATCACACGAAAAATGCGTAAACGACCGCTTTGGAAGGTCAATTCTTAGGACAGGATTAGATTAGTAGTGATGTTGAGAGAACTTTTGGACTATGTTGTTCGTTTTTGTTGGCAGATTGTGTCTGTCGGGTGGGAAGAACTTGACAGACGAAAAGGCTTCTTCAGGCTGTATACGGTTAAGTCCCGGAGTTTGCCTGGATTTTAGCCTTTTAGTAAAGTTTTGACAGATGATTTCGATCTTGGATCACTGTTGTTGGTCGTAGCCGTTGGTCCGTAGCTATTAAATCCTCCAACTGTGCTCGTCGGTGGGAAATACGAAACGGCCTTGGGCTTCTCTTCCTGCGCCACCATCGATGGGATCTTCCCATGGACCGGAGAGGTACGAATCACGGGAGTCTCGTTCGCTCGTTAAAACTGTGTGCATATGAATCGTCTTCTTTGCTCGGAGTCTATGCCCTGACTGTTTCACCAACCATCAATCATGGCAGCAAGTACCTATGAGTTGTTTTTCACCGGGAGGGATGACCCAAGGGATGGTTGCGTTATCATTGGCCGGGACGTAAAACCAGTGTTCTTGGAGTTTGAGACTTCAGATGTCCCAACTACCAGAACAACGGTGAACACAATTTTCTCATTTTCCGACAATTTTCATGTTGAATATGTTTTGTCCAAGATACACAGGAACGAGGAGGTCGTAGCACTATTCGATTGGACTCCTGGGAATCATTTAGGTTCCTGTCTGATAGGCACCAGACAGATACCAATGGCACAACTCGTACTGCCTGGAACATCTCCTAAGTAAAAATCAGCCCATTGTCATTTTTTTGTGCTTCTCCGATAACTTCTTCCCTTGTCCCAGTGCTCGCATGTTTCTATCTTCTGATGGTCGACGGTTCGAATGGCGACGAAGGCTTCACGACGATCCAAATTCGTACGACGTGCGCTTAATCTTATCTCCATTTCACTCAGGCACGATTGCTCATACGCTCACGTTTGTCTTCAGCTGTTTACCACCCCTAACAGACGAATCGCTATTTTCCGTCGTTTTGCCCAGTTGACGCCTGTTGGTCCCTCGCACGGTGTGCTGCAATACGCCTTCAGCCACGATCTTCTTTTGCTTGAAGCCCTGCTAGCTCTTTGTCTTAACAGGTGGATAGACTGGCGCGGAATGTAAATAAGTGGGTCGAGGCTCTACTAGTATTTAAGTCTTAACGACAGCCATGAAATGATACACATTATTCAACTTTTCCACAAGCCCATAGCATTATCGGCAACCACAATCACGGTATATAAGGAAAAGCCCGAGGAAAAATCAACGGAGAGAACCGAAAATAAGAAAACAAACTTAACTGGCTCCAATCGAGCCAAGCATGTGTTCAAGTCGTTCCTCGACCGTCCAGTGCATATCAGTGCCGTCGGAGTGAAAGGAGGAAGGATTTGAGTGCCCCGGTGGGTGGACATTAGGGAGCTGGAAGTTGAAAGAGCCAGACTCCATGCCTTGAGAAAGGTTCTCTATCAATTTCCCAATCTGAGCGCTTGAACTGTAGAAAACCTGCACAGCATTAAAAGTGGAGAGGTATCTCACGATTTAATATTTACCTTTGTCTCAGGACGAGGTTTCCCTGGAGATTTTTTGCGGGAAAGGAATGATGCATTACTTCCCTTTGACCCCGTTCTACCGTGTTCCTTAAAGAACACTTGCATACCCTCACTACTGGTCTCACGCGTTGAATATTCCGACGCAAAACTTGCCCTGTTACCATAGACAGATTCGTCGTCCTCGTCCCGCAGCCCATTCACGATAGACCTACCCATTGGTTACGACATGGCTTGGCATCAAGTAAGATCACGAACCAAATCGTTTCCCCATTGGCAAGTTCAACAACTTCCAACGCAGGGCCTGATTCGGAGTTAGTCAGGGCGCCGATATCCGAACCTTCATTTACAGCGGAGTTTGTGCCTTTGTTCTCGCCAGCGTACATTTCATATCTGCATTCCGTTTTGATGAGAAGCGGAAATAATCTGCACACCATTTACTCACAATGAATCGTAAGTTGAACTAGACTTTTCAATGGGGCCAGCAGCAACAGTGGATTGCAGAGCATGAAGGGTTTCAGCTTGTGAAGAAAGTGACGGAGGCAACTGTGGTAACGGGGGGGTAGTATCCGCTGAGAAGCGTCGTGAGGTGGGAGACCGTGGGGGTGGGGGCGTGGGTGCACGATCCTGAACAGAACGACTGGAAACGGAATTCGCACTAGCTGATCGCCGCCGCCGTGTTGACTGTGAATTTTTTCGTAATAAAACATTTAGGTCAATTGTAGATGACCTAGACTCTGAGGGGTAAATGATCGTTCTTCTAACAATTGCATTTATGGCTGAGCCATCGCCGTTGGTATCGCGTGGCTTGCGAACATGATCGGCGGGTTTTCTGTGGGATAATTTTCGAACGATCGTATCATCAGCCCGTCTAGAAGTCTCTTCCATACTAGGACGTCCTGAAACTGGTGGCGAGCTAGGCACATCTTCATCCGGGACCTCGGTCCTGGTTGAATTATTCCTTGATAACGCGGTCAACGCCGCCGACCGAGATGACGCTGTTGACTTTGAACGAGACAGCAACTCGTTCAAATCTTTTAAAGTTGCTTGATCGAGTCCCAAATTAGAAGCAGCATCGAAAATTTGTCTCCGCGCAAGTGCATCGTCCATATCATTGGGTTCTTCGAGAATATGCTGAGGTTCATGGGTATGCTGTTGAATTGCCAGGCTTTCGGATGGAGCGGGAGGAGGTAGATATGCAATTGCAGAAGGTGCAGAAACGGGTAGTTCAGTTTGTGGAATAACTTCTATCTGGTGTGAGGGTGGCTCATGTTGTAGGGGGGCGGACGCCAGAAAAGTATTAGAAACGGACGGGGGTGGCTCGCGACGATCAGGTTCCACGGATATATCAGCTGGACGCTGCTTACGAAAACGAGCCATAAAGCCTCTAAGACCGGGACCGGCGGAAGAAGGGGGACTATGAAAGGGTACTTTAGGTCTTCCCAGTTCAGTCGCGCTCGTAGCACCTGTACCTCCAGAGATATTTAGTTTTGCGGGGTCATAACGAACCGTCTGATAGTCAGGTGACGATGTCTGTGGCGACCGAGCATCCAAAGGATAAGGTGTCACTTCACCAACAGGGACAGACGATTTCGCTCTCAGCGTCCCCCTAAGTCTCCTTATCCGCTGGCCGATTTTTGATCCACGACTTGAGACAACTGCAGGTGAAGGAAGGGGTATGGTATCGACGCTAGTTGATGCCGACACAAGGCGAGGGGTAGATATCTGATGTGGGCTGATCTTTCTACGAGATAACGTGGTGGTACCCTCCGGAGACTTTGGAGAAGGGCCATTCCTGAGTGCTAATGTAGCCGCCTCAGCTTTTTGTTGGACTTCTTTCTCTAAGGCACCCTGGCCCCCGCGTTCCAGAGGCGTCAGTGGACTGCGCGACAGATGATACGGGGAAACAACCTGAGAGTTAGGATTTGCTTCCGGCGGAGTAGAAGGTTCGCTGGAATCGGGGAATGATGAAACATTGATCACAGGCTGCTTAAATGTGGCTGGCAGATCTCCTACTGGCTCTGGCTGCGACGGAGCTTTTCGATCCCGGTCTTGCACGCCGAATAGCGCCTGAGCAAGATCCCTGTTCTTCCGGGACGTTGGAGAAATGTCATCTTTGGACTGCGGCGTGGATATTATTCTTTCCTCATTAGGCACGGTTATAACTTGGTTGTGGTTGCGGGGTGATTGGATACTGTCAACCACGGAATCAAGCAATGCACTGGCTTTCAAAGATTTGTCGGGGTTATGTGAGGATGCGGAAAGAGAAACAGGAGTATGTGTTTGAGGAGGTGGACTGGCAACCTGTTATGTAAGGTAAGCCCTGTATTCCATAACCAGACTGGGACAATGACATACTCTTATGTCGCGACCGTTCAAAGAATAATTAGACTGTGACGTTGATGGTCTACGCCTTCTCAAAGATGGTGCTCGATCACGAGTATCCGGAGTCGAAGTCTTTGCCATTGCTGCCCCGACAAGTTTCTCCTGAATCGCTACAAAATCAGACTTTGTCAGACCAGCATACCGTGCGATGATATCCTCCGTATCAAATTCATCATCTGGCGAACCTCCCGGGGTTTCATTAGGGGAAATGTCATGCCAAACCGCTTGCGGCGGGTCTATTCCATTAAATAGATTAAGACCACGATCTTTGTGGCGTTCGCCTTCCAGGGAATGATAACTAGAGCCTGCCGATTCTAGAGATGATCGAGAAGAAATGGGTAGGGGTGAAAAAACGAGTGGATGGAATGGGTTAAAATTTAAAGGAGAGATCGACGAATTAGGCTTCGAAGAACGTGGACTGACATTCGAAGAAGTTTCGTAATTGGAAAAGGTGGGGGAAGCAGGGGAGCGAGGAGCACTCTGTGTTGGGGTCGGAGAACGCATGACAGGATTTGATGCTGAAGTAGATGAGTTCAGCTCAAAGCCTGAAATGGATTCTGGCCGATTCTCAACCACAGGTGGGTCGCCAGAGGGTTTCCAGCCGAAGGGACCGACGCTTACTCGCCCATTGTCGATCAACGGCGAATCAGGAAGAGCGGGTGAGCGCAAAGACCTGGAGATTGACTTGCGCCCCAATGCCGCGGCATCTTGCAGGTCTGAGTTAATGATGTCGCCGACCCAACTGCCATTCCTGTTATGAACATTGTCATTTGTGCTGTGACTCTTCAGTGCATTGGTGGGGTTCCAGATGACGTTGGAAGGCGTTCCAGGTCGGGAGGACACTGCCATAGGTTGATATGCCGGGCCTGCAAGCGGAGACGCAGTCCGTCGTCTACCAAAAATAGTAGAAGTGACTGTATTTTCGACATCGATAGAAAAGCTATCCCCATTTCGCGGGTGGTCTTCAGACATAAGGATACTATTTTGACTAGTTGAGAAGTGTGGCGAAGATACCGTGGGAGAATGCGGAAGGGGTGACCCACGAGATGTCGACGCGTTTGAACCAACCTTCAGTAATCCGGAAGCCAAAATGGGAGAATGGATGGTGGCGGATTGGTCAGTAAGAGTCGGCAGGAGTGGAGATGTAGCACGAGGAGTGGTGGAGTGAGAGCGGGACTGGTCATCGGAATCTAGCGAAATATCGCGAGGAGTCATAGGGCGTGGCATGCCAGGAATATACCCAGGCAGCCGAGGAGTAGGGGAAGCTGTCCCGGGTCGACCAAGTGGAACGGGTGAAGTACGGTGAACGTCAGGTTCTGTCAGAACTTGCTTGTCAGATGATATAGCCGTTCCTGCTTCAAAGATGCCCGATGTTCGCGGGAATCCGGAAGAATCGTTCTGATATTCAGCGTCAAGGCTTCTTCAATCTGACAAGCCTTGAAAAAATACACATACCGACTCAACTGAAGAGCGATTTTGCTCAGTTACAAGGGTGCGAGGCACGGGCGTTGACCGGGGCATGACGATTTCGTCTTCAGCCTCCTCTTCTATCTCCTTGATAGCCTCTTCCAAAGCAAGAGAGGCACGCTTGAGACTCGATGGGGCAAGCGTCTTGGAGAGGCGATATTCTGAGGCTGACCCCGAAAATTCTGTATACGGAGACGGTGCCATCAACGGCGCGGAGCGTGTCATAGGTGTCTTTTCGTTGGGGCTAGATTGAATAGAAGAAGAAGGTGCGCTATCGGGGGTAACAGGTCTTAGGCTATCGGAGTAAGTAGAGCCGTTTCCCCGAAGGCTGAGCGAGGATTCACTTGGTGCACTCGAAATTGCACTCCGAGCTCTTTGTGATGAGACATTGCGAATATATGTGTAGTCTCGAAACCGACCAGATCCGAACAAGTTGTTGCTGTATCTCTTAGTTGAACGACTACTTGGAGAAGACGTGATTGACCCTGGAGAGATCGAAGATGCCAGCGTATTAGTCGACTGTACCGACTGTCGGTCAAATGAAGGCTGGTAATTCGAGTTTGCTTCCTCTGCCTTGAAAGTAGAATCCTGCCCTTCTTCTGCTTTCTCATTGCCAGCAGTCGAAGTGTTGGCGCGCAGGCGACTCAGAGTTTCGAGTATCATATCTTCTTCCTCTTCTGAGATCTGATTCTCAGCACCTCTAGCCCTTTGCTCAGCGAACCGGGTTCTGAGATCCTCCAAAGAGACTGGATCACCAGATGACGTGCGAAGAAGGGTGAACCGTCGTGATAGGCTGTATAGACATAAATATTACCACGGAACGACCGCATTGAAACTTTGATGCTCTTACTCTGGTAGGATCAAAGACGTGCGGAAGTTGCTGGCAGGAGGCAACTCAGGGAGAGACTGGTACTCGTGAGTCTCGGAGTCGTAAAGATGTTCGGACACCAGACTTCGTTTCGCGTCGGACCTTTTGCTAATAGAAAGCAGAAGGGTTATATATTCCCAGGACGACTGGGGCAGAACTGTGTAAACGTACCGAAAGCGATGCATATTACTGTTTTTCCTCGCTTTTTACACGTTGAGGTTAGGCCAAGGAGAAGGCTTCGAATCAGATCTGGAAACGAAAAAAGGGACAACGTGTAAAACACGAGTTCGATAATAAGCCTGGGTCTAGATTTGGCAGCCGAGCATGCAGATGGACCAGGTACGTAAATTATTTTATTTATTCCTTCGTTGGACAGTACAGCGAGCAGTTGCCAATAAACGGCAATTTCGGGGGTGAAACAGAACATGTGGCTCAAGTAAATATAATCAAATTGATTTTTTACAACCCTCAGTTCATAGCATACCTGGGTAAATCGTTCTTAGCGACGCTTCACGGGCCAAGACAGACAGACAGACCACTAACTTCTTAGTGTACTCCTTTGCAGTCGCCAAGAACTTGGCTTTATCGTTCTTCAGAAGCTATAATGACATTTAGTACATAACATTTACCGGAAACCGAATAGAACATACCGAGGCAATGTCAGGCTCAAACGGGTCATCGGCACTTGGATTATTAACTTTTTCTTGAATAATCGCTAGAACTATTGACGCTTCGGTTTAACAATCAAGTTCGATAAGTCTGTGTCGCACCGGTGGACATTGTAATAGATGGTTTCCACTTTCCGAGTCGCGATGGGATCAGAAGTTACGACTATGCGAAGAAATAGGAGTGCGCACATCATCCCGAAGTACAGGAACACAGATGTGCCCCTCCTCGTTTATCCCGGGGTGATAGATCTTTGTTGTAAATGTCACCTTAATAAAGCACGTAAAGTAAGACTGGAATCCATGCGAGTCACAAACGCACGGTAGGGGCTTTAAAAGGAAAGGTTTCTGGTAGCGCGACCTTGAAATGAAAAGTGCCGTGCTTATACGGGCTGTCTGGCTGTCGCAATGATATGGTGAATATGAGGTAGAAAGTTTTGCCCTACGCATGAGCGTTACCGAAGCCTTGATTGCGCATTTCCATTCAAACAGATTGTTTTCGGTAGGTTCTACAGTAACCCCCTGCATATGTATCGGCTTTCGCATCATTGATTGGCTTGAACGATCAAAGTAAAATCGAACCTCGAGTGGTTTACTTGAGATATCGGATAGTTCCTTTGAAAAAAATCAGTACCACAGCATATTGGAATACC
Organism: Hygrophorus russula; assembly: GCA_003314125.1. Taxonomy (NCBI): domain Eukaryota; kingdom Fungi; phylum Basidiomycota; class Agaricomycetes; order Agaricales; family Hygrophoraceae; genus Hygrophorus; species Hygrophorus russula. Next base: position 46,499 of record QLPE01001040.1, on the reverse strand, counting down.
AAACCCAGGCCCGCCTTCTGGATTCGCCTGTTGAATATGTTAGTGCTCGTGGCAACAAGCAGACATATATTTAACACTCACCGGAGAGCAGTCATGATCACGGATATGACGAGACTTGTTATAGGGTTAAGGTTTACTCAATGCTCTCTACCAATGCACTGGCAGGCTCTCCTCCTCCAGAAGTCTCCCGTGCTGACTCGGATCAATCGAAATATCCTAATTCTTCCACCCAACCGCTCTCCAGAAAAAGAAAAAGGCCACCTGTAGCTGCATCTTCCCCTGCACCTGCAGACCCTACTAATTTGTTAGAAAACGTCGTTTTACCCGCTCGAAATGACCTATTCGCTAGACCACAACTCACCATATCTCGAGCCCCTACCCTAGTCCCTATCGCAGAGGGCTCAGAATTTCATACGACCGAACAAATTGCCATGAATCGGATTGGTTTCCGTTACACGCCGGCTGGAGTAATGCCCCTGGGTTCCACGCTTCCTTGTCGGACCATCGAGAGTGCCCCGACACATTTCCGAGTCAGCTGGGAAGATCGGAGTCCATTCGTGAAAGTCACGACAGACGGACTCGGCCTGTTAGGTGACAAGGGTTTTCGGAGTGCACGGTGCAATGTTCCATTCCGCGAGGGAATGTGGTACATGGAGGTCAAGATCGAGCTTGGTGGCGGTGAGAAGTTGGCAGATAGCAACCGACGAGAAGGAAGCTATGTCAGACTGGGATGGGCGAGGCGGGAGGCACCACTGAACGGACCCGTGGGTCTGGACGGGTACAGCTATGGCGTCCGAGATAAGACGGGAGAAAAGGTGACATTATCACGACCACGACCGTACGGTCGGCCTTTTACCTCAGGAGACGTTATTGGTATGTACATTGCTCTCCCACCAAGACGCCAGGCTTCCCAGCATGATGCACATGATCCCGCACACCTCAAGCGCGAACGCATTGCCATCGAATTCAAAGGCCAAGAATACTTTGAATCTCTAGAATATCCTCAATCAAAAGAAATGATCTCTCTCGTTGATTATTCGAGCAAATCTGCCAACTCAGCTTCCGTGCCATCGTCATCCAAAAAATCTGCCACAATCAAGAATCTGCCAGAACGAAGTCGACGCAACAAAACTGACAAAGTCGTCACGCCTCTTCGCCAACTACCTACCCTCTCTGGTTCTCGTTTGGTGTTCTTCATTAATGGAGAATGTCAAGGCATCGCATTCCAGGATATATACGACTACTTACCGCTTCGCACCCCAGAATCCTCACGAAAAGGCAAAGAAAAGAAACGAAATCGCGAAGGTGCACGAGAGCATAAAGAAAACCCTTTTGATGACGGGTCGCTCGGATACTACCCTTTCATATCCCTGTACAACGATGCTCGCGTTCGAATTAACCCTGGGCCTCACTTTGACTACTTTCCGCCACCAGACATCGATGCGTTCCTGGCTGGTGCAGTCGACACTAAAACTCAGACTTGGCGCCCCGTTTCCGAACGGTATTCAGAGTATATGAACGAGCAGTGGAACCTCGATGCAGAGGAAGAAGAGGAAGCAAAGGTCGAAGCTATCCACAGAGCCGCTCTGGATATGGCTGAGGCCGAGAAGAAGATTCAAAGGGACAAGAAGCGTCAGCAAGCACAAGCGAGAAAAAAGGCGAAGACAGAAAGCCAATGGGAACCGTCGGTTATAACGCTGGAAGACGAACGATTCGGGCCGGCTGTGCAGTTAGTAGATATCGCTCAACAGAGGCTGCACACTCTTGACGTGCCGAGCGATCAAGTCTACTCACCTGCGCCCACGGTCGCGTCCAGCGCCGATGTGCACGCCATACAAAGCGGGTACAATTCGGAGCATGCGGATGGTGAAGGGGAAGAGACGCGAGAGGGGTCGATTGCTTACGAGGAACCTCCACAAGTACAATTCTTATGGTTAGATCCTCTGAACCCTGCGGTGACTGAATGATAATATCTTGTTCGATGCACGGGTCGGGTATGAAATACATTCGCAGCTCCAATGGTATAAGTACGAGCATAAAGGAAGATGGTACAGCAGTATGAGCTTCACCATGTTTCGGGAGTCCAACGGGGGGCAGGGGCCTTGGTGGTGTACCTACACATTTTACAGATCGTTCAAGTGACCTGTTTGACTGAGAAGAATGAGGGCGTACTTGACGGTTTGACCGTGCCCCTTTTCCTTTTCGACCCAAATGTCAAAAATAAGATCACCACTCGATCCATCCCGCTGAACACCGCACCAATTTCGTCGGCCCATGATAAATTTTTGTTTGCGAGGAGAGCCATCCGTATCAGTCTGGAAAATTGGAAGCTATAAAACGCGTGTCAAGGTCACACGGGTTGCCTAACAGATTTAGGTCATCAGGCCGTACCATGGTTTCATCCGTATCGGCATGATGAAGGGTGCGATGGTTCTTTGTTGCAAGCGTAGAAACCATATTAATCACGGCATTAGGGGGTCTGATGTGCAATGAGTGCAAAATTAGTTGACAAGAGGTAATCCAGCTTACGGGGTATTAACTATTGCACCTAATGAATAAAGGCTGTCAGCACGTTCCTGCTGTAGCAAAACGAACAACTTGACTTGTTACGACGTTTATCATATATCGATGGTCGACGGAGGGATCAATTTCTGACCCGTTTTTGCCTTTCGTTAACGTGTGAACCAGGCCCACAGCTGCGCAATGAACATCGCCGGATAGAAACGATATTCGTATGTTTTTTGTTTTTGCAATATTCTGCAGACGTTGGATGAACCAATTTCGTTCTTTCTGCAACGAAGTTAATTGATCAAACCACGAATGTTCAGCATAACAGTAATACCTTGTGGCCAGTCGCAGTCCAGTGATCATTCTGACGAGTGAAGGCAAATGTAATTGTATAAATACATAGAGACGAGGTACGAACCAGGTCATCGAGCAACTCTGCCTCAGCATTGAATTTGTTGACAAAACCGGATAAGCCCAATGAACCTTTTTTGCTAAGAGCAACCAGGGGATTGAATTTCGATGAGAGCGCACTCTCCAAAAAGACCAATCGTGGGTAAATGATCGGAATACCTGTGGTACGAGAACCAGAATACAGTCGCAGGAGGCTACAAATTTTGAGGAACCATACCAACTAGAACCACCAAGTGCTCTGTTTGTGATGGCAATTGCTTCAAACGTTCGAAGACGGTCTTGTACTGCGTCGGGCTGCATACCTGATCTTTGCGCCTTTCCGCTCTAAAGCATTAGTCAGGATATAAACAGACAAGGTATTTGCATATTACGTGCCGACAGTCCAAGAGAAGTATGTAAACTTGAGGACCGAGATACGACAGAAAGGAGTGGGAAGGTAATGGGATATATGGGCCATCAGTGCCAATAATGAGAGATTTGTACGGGTGTCTCCCAGGTCGGTCGTCAACGCCGTCCATTTCAACTATCAACAATCCGTCATCCAGTTTTCACTTTAAGCAATGTTACATACCACATATAAAACACTGGAATAGAAGGAAAAAGAAGTATCCCCGAGAGCCAATACTGAAACACGAATTCAGTGAAAAGACCATGAAATCTGGGATACTCTACCTGACTTACGTTTTGAATATAGGTGAAAGTTGGAGATCGTCGGGATCTACCCAAAGTTAGTCATCACATTAACTATACATCTCAATACTAACAGCTTCCAAATCCATCAATCTGTGAATGCAAACCAACATAAATCATCACAGCATGAACAGAATTGTTGAACACATACCAAATCTGTTCAAATTGCAAAGGCAGTTAACGTAAGCTCGTATTTTGAACATAAATACGTTGCACTCGCCGTGGTCATCTACACGGTGTACGCTCATGAACATGACGGCTTGAATTAAGGGAGAGAGGAACGTACCGATCATATTTGCCATTGGGCTGCAACGCCATTAACATGCATCAAGGCATATGAAAGGGTAGGCGTACATGGAACTATTTGCTCTGGCAAAAGCGCCACTTCGAAATGTTTGACAGTAGTGATTAAAATAGTATCGGTCAATAGCAAACAATATTTCATCGTTGAGTTGATAAGATATCTTGTCCTCGGGTTTGGCCTGGCTTACCCAATCTTGCAATTCGGGTTCTCGAGTCAGTCTAAGTGGCACTTCAGCGTTCTCATTAGGTCACAAATTCATGTCATACCCGTCGCAATAAAGCTGGTCGCCTCCCCCGACCAAAACATGAAAGGGCATTTGGGTGTGTTTCGAAAGCAAGTCCACCCAGACAGGGTCGTAACCACTCTGAAATCCAGGGCCGCAAAAATCGTCGGGATTGACGCCGGCGCTGAAACCATTGCACTATACAGACGTAAATATGCCTGCTTGTTCCGCTTTAAATGAACGTTAACTAACGGAATACGACGCCCATCTCATATTCTGATTTCGGCCAGGGACAAAAAATTCGAGCAGCTGTCCATGATTGATGGCGTATTTTATTGACATTTCGCGCGAACCTAACGGGATCTGGATCAGGAAGCGCCAGAAAGTGAAGGACCTATAGCTTGGCATGAACTTCAGATTGATGCGTTATAACATGTTAACATACCCTCCATTTCCACAATGCACCCAGATCTCCTGGCCGGTGACATCCGCTTTTCGTGCATTCGGGCCTTTGACTAACTTGCTGTCTGTCGAAAAAGGTAAACTACCCGTCACAGGAGACGGAACTGAATGAGGATCAGCGGGATGAGGTCCCAGGTCGAAGGACCTTCCGTTTTGTCTGGGCAGATGATTAATCTCCCCATCTGGATCCCATTCGTATGTCAGAATTGGATGAGGCTCGTAAAATGATCCAGAATCTGCGGCTGTCAACAAACTATTAAGGGGCGAGGTCCCGTAAACACGGAAATCAAATACTGACTGACAATCAAAGCGGCACCGTTCCAGACACCCTGCTCGTCCACAGTGTCATACCGGAGAAGAGGACCAACCATGAATTGCAAATGAGGTTTCATGCGGGCTGAGCGTTGTGTACGGGATCTCTCGACAGCACTCATCTGCCTCAGTTGATTGAAAGATTTTTCAGACAAGCGCGAAGATGTTTGGCCTTCGCTTGGGTCGCGATTGAAATATGTACGGTCCTTTGGGGGTAAAGGGGGAGGTGAAATTGGAGACTTTTGAGGGTGAAGGCCTCCGATGAAACGCTCATCCAAGGGTATTATGTGCTCTGCGGAGTACGATCCATCTGGCCCCTTAAAGCGGTCATCCTAAACAGAACTCGAAATTAGTCAATAACAACTTTCATAGCTCAGAGACTTGCTTTCTGTTGAGCTCGCCGCTGTGCATGCCAACCAGCGTTATCCATAATATTCGATTCGGCTTCTGGAAGTTTAAGCGAACTAGTTAAGCTTATGTAATAGGAATTGATGAATTGATTTTATTATTTTATTATTTTATTCATTAATTTTATTCATTAATTTTATTCGTTGATCTTATTCATTTAAAGTAGGCAATCATAGATCCAGTGACTCCTTACATGTATTATCCAACGTGCTCCACTACCTCCGTCACCAATTTCCCTTTCTTTATAATGGTCTTCAACATCTCCGGAACAGCTTGCTCCTCGAAAATACCTTCCTCTTCGCCTTCTACCGGTAAACTAACGTTAATGCTGCTGCATTTCGCTGTGGTGATTTCAACTCCGAGACAATCCTTTGACAAGTAGATCTGTCCAGAGTCTGTCGAGTCAAGCTGGATTGTCGGGGCAGAACCAGTGATTTGAAGTGCGAAAGATGGCGAGTTCATCACTGAAACAGTCGAAATGACAGAATCAACCAGAATGGATGTTTTCGTGCAATTGACTGTTCCCGACGGTCAATTTAGCGGATCTCGATGTCGTTGCTCATTTTAACACATACCTAATGTGACCGCGTTCACTTTACCCTTGATCAGAACGGTGGTGTTCTTACACCCATACAAATTGACCGTCTGATTAAGCTCAACGTGTTCGACGACCAGTCCCGACTCGTTTTCTTGATGTTCCTAGTAAATGATCGACGTGAACAATTGCTAATAAATAACCGCATAGAATACGTACAATCACCCATTTGCTTCCCTCCAATGCAAATTTGGACGGCTTCTTTCCCGATAAAGCATGTGGCTTGGTAGGCTTCGCGGGCTTCTTTAGTGCTGTTTGCTCATTATTCAGTGGCCATGGATGATTTTGTCTCTTTATGTTGCTCACATGGGGTGCCAACTGAACTTGGAACGACATTTCCTGCCCTTAAAGCAGGGTTCTTATGCGTCATTTCACTTTTATCAACTTTCCGTAGACCCTTGGTGACCGCCTCTCCCTGGTTAAGCTCGGCGAAGACAGCTGCCGCCCCTCCAGCTGCATTACTCGACGGTGCGGGTAGTGTCGTGGGGGGAGGTGGCGGAGGTGGCGGAGGAGGCGCATCTGCAGGGGCAGGTGTGGACGAAGATTTGTACTGGGCCACGGGAACACCCTATGCATACGACGGACAGGTAAGAAACAAATCGGCCATGGGCTGACTTGCACTCGCCTTGGGGTTCCAGACCAAACCAGCGGCGTGATACTCTGCAACGTATTTGCGAATTTCCTCTAAAAATGTCAAGAAAGATTTGACCCAGTCCACGTGTTTTGGATCTCTATATGAACTTTGATTAGTATTCGATGATGGGTCACGGACCGTCGGATGCTCACTTGCGCTTATGCTCTGTGAGGACCCTATCGCTGTAGAAGTGAACGGCTTCCTTGACATTGTCGATATATGGGCCGGGTTTTGGCTGGCGCCATCTCATTAGATTACACACAATGCAGATTTCTGCCATGCTTACAACAGTAACCCATACAGCCCACGAAGCACTTTCTGCGACTGCAGAGAGATGTGTGAACCAGTCCTTGTCCTTACGGCTGTCCTCCCTCAAGCGCAAAATGGCTTCGATGTCTGTTTGAATTGGTACCATAAGTGATTCATATGCTGACTGATCGGGCTTCTGGCAGAAAGCAGCAATATGCAGCAGAGATCGTGTGTCCGCGAATAGTTTTTCTACCAGGACTACCTGAGTGACACCAGATTAAAGAATTTCACATCAGCAATCGACATGGTGTATAATTGCAATCCTTTTACTTGTTCGATCAAGGAAGGCACGGCAAAGGACCGTGTCAATTCCAGAAACGGCTGTAGCTTTGTGGCGATCTCATCGTAGGCAATGATGCTTTTAGGCTCAGCGGTGACCGGTGCAGAGGGTGGTGCAGCTGTGGATGGTACTACTGGAGGAACGTCTTGATTGGACTCGATGGATGGATCGTCTGTCTTATGACGTTTCCTCTCCAACTCATGGGCAGCATCCTCGACGCGCGAAGTTGCTGCCTCGAGACTGAAAAATAAAGGTTTAGTAATGGAATCGTGAAAAAAAAAAGCCGTGGTATATCGAACCGTTTTATGATTGTAGCTAGTGAGTGAAGTCCTGACATACGGTTAACTAGTAGAATTATATTCGGAAATTGCCGTAACAAAAATCAAGTAATTTCTTTATTTACTTTATTTTATTTTTTGCTTTCTTTCTTCGTCTTCGTTCCCTTTCTCGCTGCCTTGCTCTCTGCAGTTCCCCCTTGGAAAGCCCTGGGTTATGTATTTTGTCGAGCTGATAAACATGGCTGAGCCGTTAGCAGCTAGCGCAGGAGATTTACAACACACGCCTTTTCGACAATGAGTCGACGTGCAAGCATTCTGTTAGTCTGAAGTGAACGAGTTTCTTGGCAGGTCACACGGATACCAGTCGGCTTGTGTAGCAACTGTACATTATTTTGTGTCTTATTGATAGATTGACCACCTGGCCCGCTACCTTTTCTTACAGGTATAAGTCCAGTCAAACGGCTGGCTTTCGAAAGGCTCACCACGGACAAAGGATTCCTCAAGATCGTCTTCGTTCAAAGTGGGAATATTACGTTGTTTATGAGCTTTTTTGAGTGAAGAATAATACCGAGGGATGATAGAATCAGGACGAGCAACATCTGGAGAGCTGTCACGTCAGTGTTCATCGTGGTCGAAATAGAGTGAAAAGGCGTGAAAACTGACTGTTGAGCTTCCTTCTCCAGTTTCCGGTTTCGTCGATCCGATTCTATGGGGGGCGGGTTTTTTATGCTCTCGTTCGAGCCAAGTTCCGTGTATTTGGTCAGACGAAGATCTTGATATAATGTCACTTCAATAACTCAGAGTGTCTTGATTGGAAGGATACTTACTCCAAGTTTCCTTATCCCGTTCATTCAGCGCATCTTTTACCTTGACTGCTTGCACCACGTTTTTCCGCAATACACCAGCTATCTCACTTGTCAGGATTATGTTCTTCTCAAATAAGATCGGGTCCGTTTCTCCTCGTAATTTGATCGCATCCTCCCTCATTTTTAGTTTGAACGCTACAAAGCAGCCAAATCAATGAACAACTTTTTTGTGATCCAAAATATTGACCTTTCAAGACGGTCTCGTCCCCTAAAGTCGAGTAAGATTACAATCAAATCGAACGTAGTGATGTTTACTTACCTGAAAATGTAAATGCAGATGCCCGTAGAACATCACGATAAGCTGAGCGCGCAGATGCACGCAAAGCTGGAGAAATCGACATTTTGCGAGTCACGTCGTGAACGCAAGCACGTGCTCTAATGAATGATCCTGTTTTGGACGCGTTCGCGTATAACTGCTGCAGTTTTAAAAAAAACGACAAAATTCTTGATTTAAAAATCAGAAATTTTTTTTACTTTTTTAAAAACCTTTTTTCGCGATTGATTTATTGCTGAAATTATTTTTTGGAATACGCAATAGTGAAACATTGGGTACAGAACACGTGACACCTAATCTCTGTTTAACGCGTTCGAAACTTGAAAGTCCGCAGCTAATCAACTCTGTCTTCAACTCCCATCTTCTATCTAACTCTCTCATCGGTCACCCCCCTTCCACCTTCCCCTGCGCCCCCCCTTTTCCCCCGACAACAGGTAAAATACAGCCATTTATAGCAACCCCTTCGAACAATGTCAACAAAGAAACAAGCCCCCGCCAAACCCGCTAAGAAGGGCACCGCCAAATCGACCCCCGCTCATCCTACATGGGTAGAAATGATTAAAGTATGTATCAGTGTCGCAAATACCAAAGTCTGGTTCACCATCGCTTGTGAGCTATACGAACGGTCATGTCTTCGCACACCAGGCTGAGGGCACGGTGGTCGCACGCGTGACTTTCGTTGGCCTGTCGTTTTCGTCTCTTCCAATGTTTCTCCTTGTACAATGTGCCGCCACCCCCCCTCCCACGGTGTAGGTTTGATATGTTAAACAATTGCGAATTAAATAGGAGTGTATCACCGCACATCCGGACGAGGCTCGTACCGGCGTCTCTCGCCCTCAAATCAAAAAGTGAGCTGACATAAAATAAATTGTACCTACGACTGTAATAAAAGCTAATGATGCGACAAGATTCGTTGAGTCCCAGTACAAACTTGACATAGGGAACGCCCAGAACACACAGCTCAGCAAGGCAATTGCCACGGGCGCTGAGAAGGGGACGTTTGTCTTGCCGAAAGGTATTAACCCGCACTTTACCGTGCGTGATAACCTTCACTGATTCATTATGTTTAGGACCCTCCGGTCGTGTTAAACTTCCTCCAAAGGCTGCCAGAGATACCTCTGCTGCAAAGGAGGTATGTATGCCTAATGTTGGGCATTCTCGATGGACTCTCAATCTCGACTGGGACAGAACAAGCCTGCTTCTAAACCCAAAGTCGCCCCGAAACCCGCCCCGAAACCCAAAGCAGCGAAAGTTGCTACTGCCAAAGCCACCGTTGTCAAGAAATCGGCTCCCAAACCCCGTACCACCGCCACATCGACCTCTGCTAAATCAACAGGAACTAGCAGGACGACTGCCGCTGCAAAGAAATCTGCTTCTGCTAAAGCCACTAAAACAAAGCCCACTACTAAACCAACCACGAGTAAGGCTACAGCAGCGTCTGCCCGAAAGGTTATGGCTCGCAAGAAAGCCCCCATTAAGAAGACGACCGTAGCTTCTAAACGAGGTGCAGCCAAGAAGGTTAACGCTGGATAGTTGTCTTGTTTTATCGCAACTCATGGTTCCCCCTTGTAGGCTGTCACAGGAACTAGTGCACCTGCGAAAGCAAAGGCCGCCGCTTCGAAAGCTAAGGTTCCAGCTAAGAAAGCTATTTCCAAGTCTACTCCTACAACAGGGAGGAAGAAGGTGAGTATTGAAATTGATTTGATACTGCTGATAGTTGATAGGAGTCATGTCAGCCGGTCAAGAGATCTTGAGTTGGCTCAATTCAGCCGCATCTCGTCTATCTTGGTACAAACTTTTATTTATTTATTTCGTTTTAGTTTTCCTTTTTTCCTTTTTTTTTCTTTCTCCTTTTCTCCTTGATTTCGTCGTGTGTAATGTAAATTATTCTGGTAGGAATGAGACATGCAGCACGTCAGTCTTAAATTCAGGTTAGGGTTTACACTTGCCATCAAGGAATGTCTATTCGTTCACAGGCATTTCGGTATTCACCTTCAGGGAATGGCTCTCAGCGTCGCTCATCTCGTTCCGTTTACCCTTCATTTCACTCCTTGCAGGACACTATCATGTTTCAACTTACCTGGGCTTGGCGAGGCATCATAGACGCATTTCGCTGGGATGTCGTTGTATCGGCAGTAACTGGGTATTGATATCTCTTACATCCCAGGGGATTAATTTCAACTTAATTGTCTGGCGTAAGGGACCCGGAGATCCGTGTCAACCTATACAAATCGCTCTTGCTAAATTCCCTTGCTTTGACGTCCATCTACACGTTCGATCACCTTCTGCTCCCACTGATACGAGACCATCAAAAGTGGCTACACCGGAATGTGGGTTGGTCTTACCAGGTTCTATGGTTATTTCCGATCGTTGGAATTTCCTTTTATCTGAATGTGAGTTGTTGATAATGTGGTTTTGATATTATCGTCAGAACGTTTTGGTCTCCCGAAGTTTTTGTTAAGCTTACGGTTACATCGCAGAGCTCATGGTGTTCCATTGTAGCCAAGCGTGCCTATACCCTCCGTCATGGCAATCGTTCAGCAGGGCAACAACAATCCGTCTCTTATACTGGGATCCTCAAATCAATTGCTACTTCGGCTTATAGATCCGTAATGATCGTCACCTCGGTCGCCTTATCGTTTGCGCTACAAAACTTACCATATGGGGGACCGTTTGTGGCATTTGCGTTTTTCTGTTGGATCGATTCGTGAGTCTTGCTCGCTGCCATCGATATACGACGCTTCTATATAAGGCAAATCTAGGTATTATTGCTTTGAGTGAGTATCGTGCATGTACAGTTGAGCCGTATTAATGTTTTTCCTGACAGGTTCGTATGGATCGAGCAAGGTTTATCGCTACCTCGCAGAGTGCGGTACCTTGAAGAGCGGTGGGCATATTATTTCGCCTTTGGTACCTGTCCTCTTTTGCACGTTACAATATGAGCTGATGTCCCATCTGTAATAAAGGTCTCCCTTCAGCGGCACTGTGTAACTGGGGTAGTGGTCTTGCAAATGCCGCGCTGTTCGCTCTCGTATTCCCTGCTGTAAGTTCGACATTATCCAAGATGGTTGTCTTGGCTCACGCCTCATAAGTTCATAATAATGGCAGTACACGCGCGGCCCGTTCCAGCAGACCCTTACTGTCCAGTCCCGTTGTCAACCACACCGAATCCAAACGGCCAGGAAACCGTACGTCATCCGTCACCCTTTGTGCCCATTCGGCTTCCGATATTTGCTCTGGTAATACGATTGAACGACTGGATTGTCCGGATTCTGAGCATGGGTGGGGGGAGTCGGACCGTTGCTCGTAGACCGGTGGGCCGGGGTAGAACATTCAGTGACATGGCAGATAGCGTGGAAGACGGCGGGGTGACGGGGCTCAGCGCTGTCAAGCGTCCTTGGAAAGAGTCCGGACCAAGCAACGGACGTAGCATTAATGTGATACGTCGCAAGGCAAATTGAGGAATACCATATTGTAACATACACTCGATACGGCCATTTATGGAATCATTAGCCAAACCCAGCCCATTCAACAGAGAAATACGATACTTCTTTCTTTTCGTCATCCCAACCGCAGAAGAGATGTGACTTTTTGGTAGCAGTGCCCAGCCTACCGTGGGCGACTATTTCCATGGGTCGGAGGCTGGACGTGGGTGAGTCAAGGACCGACGCGACGAAATGGGAATGATAACGAAGTGGGTCACCTTAGACAGGGGATTAGAGCGTGGTAAATGTAGCAGAAGAGCAACAAACCGGGGTAAACGAGATAATCGCCGCCAAACTTGATACCCCCTCCCATGAAATACCCTTGTTCCCACAGTCCCCTAAAAACACCACATCTTGCTCGATCCTGCAGGGTCTCTGGATAATTCCATATTCCAGCAGCTTTTGCAGAAGTGATTGTCGAGTAAGTGCGCGCGTCTGGATTATACCATTCGAAAGAAGACGATGTGGCAGGAACAATTATTGTGTAGGCGCCATTTTGAACACTAGGAGGCGTTTCTGATTTCCGTCTGACAGAAGACGAAGCTTCCGGGTCACCGTCCTCTCTCGCTCTCCGTTCGTCACGCTCCTTTCTTTTCTGGATCGCAGCTTCTGTCATTGCGTGGCCAGCGGTGGCTGCACCCTTGACGTCTGCAAGGGCTAACTGGAATTTCATTGATTCGTGCTGCTCGGTGTTCCAGCGTTGGAGCTCGGCCATGGATGGTTGGAGATGAGAATGTAGGTCATCGATTAATACAGCGAACCCTACAGACAGAGATTATTAGAGAACAATATTTGGGTAGTGGTCACCTTTATCAACTAGGAGGACGACTTCCTCCGGCATGAGCACCAACGGGACGCCTAGAAATACATTCTGCTGTGAGAGATGAGGAAGGGTTCCTGTTAGGATACCGCAAATATTGTATTTTGAACGTATTGTCGCGATGTCTGCCCTTGGGATGAGGCGAGTCAACGACGGCAATGAGCAAGTAGAGTGATTTTTTTTATTACCGTTGACGTCCCAGACGTACGCTCTGTCGTTTGAGACGCGAAGTGGGATCATAGTCCAAAGAGGGATCGGTAAAGTCCGGATTGTCCGAGTCATGTCTGCCAGTGTCCAGGATGTTATCATGCTCTTTGGGGACTCTATCACCCAGCGGGGCTGGATGCCTCATGGGTTTATGCACCGTCTAGCTAGTGAGCATTTCCTTGTTATCACGATTACAAGAATTTAAAGGATATAGATGCATATGTTCGGAAGTTAGATGTCATTAACCGAGGGCTTTCTGGCTATAACACGGAGTGGGCCATTCCAGTGTTTGAACGGGTACTGTACCTGTCACCATAAATTGATTTGGTGATAACACTGGAAGCAGACTTTCGCGACAAAGGGCGAACAGCAAAACGTCCCTAAAGTTCGTATCCTCACAATATGGTTTGGTGCAAACGACGCATGCCTGAAAGCGTCTCCTCAACATGTCCCCCTTGCACGATTTGTTGACAACCTCAAGCACATGATCGACATGGTGTTGTCTCCGACGTCCACCCGTTACTCACCGTCCACTCAGATCATACTCATCACTCCGCCACCGGTCAACACTCATCAGCGAGCAGCAGATTTAGCATCCAGGGATCCACCTATAGCTCTTGACCGAGATTTTGGGGTTACTCGAGCGTATGCTGAAGCCGTGAAGAAGGTAGGGCTGGATGAGGGTCTTGAGGTGGTTGATATTTGGACTGCAATATGGGAAGCTGCGGGACGAGATGAGAAGTCGTTGAGTAAGTATCTTGAGGATGGACTTCATTTGAACGAGGCAGGATATGAAGTGAGTGACTCGGGGATGAGAAATGATTTTCAAGTGCTAAAAATTTATACAGATATTATACGAAGGATTGGTGAATAAGATTGGAGAAAAGGACCACTACGACAAGCTCGAGCCAGTGTTTCCACCGTGAGTCGCGATAGTACTGTTACCGATAAGGTGGCTGAAAATGATTCTTAGATGGGTGAATTTGATTTAAACGAGTAAATAAATAAATAAATAAATAAATAACACGTGATCAATTTGAACATTGACCAAAGAATGACAATTTATGATTTTTACACAGTTCACCGCGATACCGTCGAGCGATACCGTCAGTGACGAAGACGAAGACGAAGACGAAGACGAAGACGACGAAGAACTACGACGACAACGACGACGATAGCGACCAAAAGTCAGACTTTTATATTTTGTAAAATAAATAAATAACGGCACCCACAAGCGTCTACAAAGTTGCTTTTTCTGTTTCCCTTTCCGTGAGAATTTTTTTTTCCCCTTTGTACGTTGTCTTATACGGCCAACTCCTCTTCTTCTTCCTCCAGGCGCGGCCTCCTCCGTAGACACACTCATTATCCTCAAGGGTACTATTCTCATTTGAGTATTTATCACACGTTATTAATCCTCAACCACCCCATTGTTCTTCTTTTTAGGCTAAAATCACGAGTTGGCAGCCACGATCACCGTCTTTTGGGTACCCTTTTTCGGTCTGTACTTTTATCATCTTCGTCTTATCACCACTCATCTTTCCCGGTCGTTTCTGTACATCTTTTGTATAATTCTCAATGTCTTTACAACGGCAGTTGACATACAAGAAACAGAAGAGATACCAGACATCCGACCTTTCTGACGATATGACTTTTTTCTCTCGCCCATCTTCCACCCCACAGTTTCTTGTCGCACCTCTGTCTAAGAAGTCTCACCGTCGTCGTGACGATTTGGACGATTTTCTTTCCTCGGACCTTGAGCTTTCATTTGCGTCAACCGTCTCTCTTCATTCACCACCTCGCAACTCTGTCGTACTCGCCCCAGCGAGTGAATTCGCAGAACCAATGGACATCTCTCCTGCACCTGCTCCCAGACCGGTCTTCACTCGCCCGACCAAAGAAGATATCGTAAAGACACGTCCACGTGCTTTCACTAGTGCGGCTCGTATGTTTGGCAATGACATGAGTAATAGTATTGCCGCACCCTCTCCTCAAGTGGCCCCGTCTCTCAAGACTGCCTCGAATAATGTCAAACGTACTCAACGTGCTGCCTTACCTATGGAGTGGCTTGTGGGGAATCGCCCCTCGGAGTCAATGCAAAACGAGAACATTTTTTCCCCGGTCAGTTATTCCGATGTGGACTGCATCGTATAGCTAAATTTCTCAATTTACGTCAGCCACCCACGCAAGCCCCCCTGTCTCCCCCCGCAGAAGACGCCATGGACATCGATTCCGTCAGCCACGAATCTTCAGATCCTTTATATTCCCCTGCTCCCGTTTCAGCTGCACCTACTATCACGCAGTTTGATACGCTGTTCTATGATACAATGTCCCCATGTCGCTCTTTGGATTCCCCTTCTGGTCCCCAGCCGAAAAAGCGTCGATCCCTTTCACCCGATCCGGTCAGGATGTTCGAGCAACATAATTCGTCCTCTCCTGCACAGTCATCCCCTTCCCAACGCAAGCTTGAAAGAATGTCCAGTGGTCCCCTGCTATCCAATTTCGCGAAGCCCACTCTTCAAGGTTTAGGCAATCCGTCCGTCAATGCTCTCAAGAGACCTCGCAGGCCTGCCTTGTCGGCTATGATACCTCCTTTAGATACTGAGAAGTATATGTTTTATCCAGTGTTGTCGCCTGGCTCTCCCGATGAGGATTCTAAGCAAAATGATCTTCCTCCCCCGCGTCGTGCCTTCTCTGCTTTGCTGCCACCAAAAGGATTCCAAGGATTCCTGAACGAACCATCGTCAGACGAGTCTTCATTTGATGGGCCGGATATGTCCTCCCCTGCACAGGCGTATGCAAAACGACAATCGATCAAGACTATCAGGCGCTGTGACGGGACTGATGATTTTAGGCCGTTAACAGGTGCAACCGCAATGGTCAACAGGGACAACATGGAGAGCCCGTCGGCTAAATTCTTGGCTGCAGGAATGCCTGGGTTCGGGGATAACGAAGCCCATGGGAAGATTTTGCCTTGTCATCGTGTCAAGGAAGACGGATTAATGAGGATCAATGCTCAGACAGTAAGCGTCAATATATGATTTGATCAATTTACTAAGTATCTCGTGCAGCTTGACAAGTTGCTTGACGGTTTCTACAATTCTGAGATTGCTGAATATCACATAATCGACTGTCGGTTCGATTATGAATATCTTGGTGGACACATACCTGGCGCAGTCAACGTCAACACTACTGCTGCCGTTGAGGATTTATTGCTAGGATCCAACATTGCGAAACCCAGACCGTCGGTCAGCGGTGATCCGGCTAAAAAAACAATCCTTGTGTTTCATTGCGAGTTTAGTATGAAGAGGGCGCCGACGTTGTGAGTTTCATCCCCCGGTTTTTCCTTTGAGTAAATATTCAAGGTCGAATTGTAGCGCTAAACATTTGCGAGCGAAAGATCGTGCTCTGAACAACCATGTCTATCCAAAGATCCACTTTCCTGAGGTTTACATTCTCGAAGGTGGGTATTGCCAGTACTTCAGGTCTTCGGCCGCTCGTTGCGAGCCGTCAGCCTACGTCACTATGGATGACCCCACCCATGCTGTCTCGCGCAAAGAGGATTTAGGCGAATTCCGGAAAGCCAGGTTTGGCCGTCATAAGTCGTATGCTTACGGCGATGGTGCCACCAAGATACCCGTCTCTCAACAGCAACAGCCGAAAAGGAACACTGCTCCAAGTGGCGGAGCGAACCCTGTCTTTGCTGCAGCCAATGCGGCGCGTACTCGTCGCGGAGGAGGCGGTGGATTGACGATGCTGGCGGAAGACGGGAACACCACTGCCCATAGTGACGACGAAGACACGGACATTGGAGACAGTCCATGTCCTCCTCCCACGAAGACCACTGTTTTTAAAGGCAAGAAGATGGGGCGTGCGCCAATTGCGAGAGCCGAAACTTATGGGCCTGCGCGAATGGTGTATTGATGTCATCATTAATTGACTTTTGACTACCGCGTTGCCCTATTTCACATCAGGACTGTCAACATGCACGGATACGCTACATGTCTGCACGACTCCTTGGAATTTTTTTTGAACCATGTCTTATACGATTATCGATACTCGCCAGAAACATAAACAAACATCCACGACAGATGTCCCTTTCCCCCATGACAAGACTCAAGACCCTTACGTTCGCAATACATGGACAGCCACCTCTCATTTATTATCACGCTCGTTATGCTCCTTGCTCTTCGTGGCTCGGCTTTTGTCGCCATGCTCTTCTTGTTCGGCATTATTTTTTGCGATGCAACCAAAAGCCACCATACCGTATCAAGACACATTTTTCACTTCACCGCCACCTACATTCGACTCCATACCAACGGCTACCACGGAGTGCCAGTTGTAAAGCCCCAATTTCTCCCCACAAGATCTGTTCGATATATATGTCCACGGACTCTCCATCTAGCCCACTTTTTTTTTTTTCTTTTTCCATTTTGACCTACTACGTTTATCATCCCCATCTTTGAATTCACTTCCTCTACCTGCATGTGGTCTTGTCAATGTTTTATCGGCAGGTTCACGCCTTTACCCCTTGTTCTTTTGGACTTGCTTTTATATTAAGTCTATTTGTTCGGTTCTATCCCTGGTTTTAGCCACTGTTTGTGACTTTGACTGGTTCGGTTATCATTCACTGGACTGCCCACTTAAACTGGGACTTTTTTTTTTACCCCTTGTATATATTACCGTACTTTTAGTACGGTCTGAAGACACGAGTGTATGTTGTCACATGATCCTCCGTGAGAGTTTCTTAGTTGGTAGTTTCCTCAAAACTTGGAAATCCTTGCACAAATGTTTCAACGTGATCCACGAGCGGGTGCATTTCTGGGAGGCGACAGAGTATCTGGTCAAGACATTCGGGACCAGAATGGTGTGTGCAGCCCTGGTGATTATCATTCTATTATCTCTTACCACAGCGAACAGTCATCGCAGCGCAGTCCATTGCGAACATTGTAAAAAGTTCATTGGGCCCACTGGGATTAGATAAGATGCTTGTTGATAATATCGGTGTAAGCATGTCTCTTTTTCGTAGCATACAGGTTCTTATTCTGCGACCGATCATAGGAAGTGACGATCTCCAACGATGGCGCAACCATCCTGTCGCTTCTCGCTGTCGAGCATCCGGCAGGGAGAATTTTCGTCGATCTAGCACAAAAACAAGACAAGGAAGTCGGAGATGGTACCACCTCAGTCGTGATTATCGCCGCGGAATTGCTGAGGCGTGCAAATGAACTTGTCAAAGCAAAAATACACCCAACGACGATTATTACTGGATATCGGCTGGCATGTAGAGAGGCTGTCAAGTTCATGCAGGATCAACTGAGCGTGAAAGTGGACACTCTAGGTAAAGAGGCTCTCATCAATGCAGCAAAGACGAGCATGTCGAGTAAGATTATCGGAAAGTGAGTCCGTGTAGCTTTTGGGGTGCCTTCTACAATATCAAACATTCTCTAGCGATGATGACCTCTTCGCTCCTATGGCTGTTGACGCCATGTTGGCCGTGAAGACGATTAATATGCGTGGTGATATCAAGTATCCTGTCAAGGCAGTTAATGTACTCAAAGCACATGGACGCAGTGCGCGGGAGTCTCTGTTCGTACAGGGATATGCTCTTAATTGTACTGTGGCCAGCCAGGGTATGTCTGCAATGGACTTCCGTTATACATCCATCTGACTTGTTTTTGGCCATGTTAGCGATGAAAAAACGGATAATCAATGCTAAAATCGCTTGTTTGGATATAAACCTACAAAAAGCACGCATGCAACTAGGTGTCCAGATATTGGTGGAGGACCCGAACCAGCTTGAAGAGATCCGGAAAAGGTATGAATGTTTTTATTGGCATCATTCACTATCATAAATATCCTTCAGAGAGGCGGAGATTACACTGGAGCGGATTCGTAAGATCCTGGCTGCAGGGGCTAATGTCGTCTTCACCACAAAAGGCATCGACGATCTCTGTCTCAAGGAGTTCGTTGAAGCTGGCGCAATGGCCGTTCGTCGCTGCAAGAAAGAAGACCTGCGTCGGATCGCCAAAGCCACCGGCGGGACGCTTGTATCCAGTCTTGCAAATCTCGAGGGAGATGAAACCTTCGAAGCTAGCCATCTGGGTTTTGCTGACGAAGTCATCCAAGAACGGATCTCAGATGATGAACTTATACTGGTCAAGGGGACAAAAGTTGTCAATTCGGCATCGATCGTGTTGAGAGGGGCAAATGATTACATGCTTGATGAGATGGAGAGAGCGTTGCATGACACACTGTCTGTGATCAAGAGGACGCTTGAGAGTGGGACGGTTGTTCCTGGAGGGGGAGCTGTTGAGTCCGCGTTGAGCATTTATCTGGAAAATTTTGCAACCACGCTGGTAAATGGGTCTTGAATATTCAACAAATTTGTGATGCTAATTGAAAACAGGGGTCTCGGGAACAGTTAGCCATTGCTGAATTTGCCAGTGCACTATTATCCATCCCGAAGACACTCGCAGTTAACGCAGCCAAAGACTCGACTGAACTTGTGGCAAAACTGCGCTCGTATCACAATGCTGCGCAGAACGCGCCCGTTGGTGATCCTAAAAAGGCGCTGTTACGATACGGGCTTGATCTGATGAACGGGGAGGTCCGGGACAATGTCACGGCTGGAGTGTTGGAACCTACGATGAGTAAAGTGCGCAGTTTGAAGTCAGCATACGAAGCAGCGGTGTCGTTGTTGCGGATTGATGATGCGATCCATTGTCTACCAGAGCCTCAAGCACCAGACCCTCACGGTCACTGATTATTATTTGTAGAAAAATATAATATTTTTCATGTCAGTTTACATCACGTGATAAATGCGCGGTTCGTTTGAGTGTAATCGTGACCGTCGTTTGCAACGTTGACCTCCGGGTCAAAGACTCTCTACTGGACGTTCGACCACAACGACCACGGTTCTCAATTATTTGTCCAAGATATTTTCATACCTATTTTACTAGGCGTAATCTTATGCTCTAGCTCAACTCATGCAACCAGAAGCCACCCCTTCGTTCTTGCCTTATCTCTGTCAACGTTTTCACACTCTCGTCTGGTCATGTCTTGATTCTGATCTCGCAAAATCTGCGGTTTTTTATGCCGAGAGATACTATGCTATGGACCAGCAGAATCACGACGCTCGTCATCTTTATGCCATCGCGCTTTTACGCGCAGGCCAAACATATTCTGCCATGTTCTTGGTCAACCTCCCAGCGGAAATTCGATGTAGCGGTTGCTTTGAGATTAAGGCAAAGTGTTGTACAGTACTGGGGCGACATAGGCAGGCACGAGAGGCACTGGAAGAAACCCTTCAGGACCCAGTTTATACCAAGACAGGTTCGGCTCCAATTTTAGCTAGTCATTTCCGGGTCATCTCACCCGCATTAAGCTTCAATGGGGTCTAGAACTGCACGACCCTTTCCTGACGAAGCTGCGTTGCGGTGTCGGTCGGGTACGATGGCTTTGAAAGGTAATCTACCCGAAAAAGCATCCCTCAGCTTTCGTCAGGCGTTGGCTCTGAACCCAATGTTATGGGAGGCTTTCGAGGGGTTATGTGCTTTGGGTACGTTCTTGGTTTCTGGGGCGGTGTTTTATGTGGACTTAACAAATATACAAGGCTCCATACCTGAAATCGATGAAATCTTCCCCCCGCGTGCTATACCTGTGAAACGAGCATTTCCGGAAGACCCACACCCTAAAGCAGTTCCTACCGCAACTGGTGCGGGATTTTTTACGCCCGACACCGGCAACGCTGGCAACTTATTTCGAGGCTGGAAACCCGACCAAAATCAGCCACAGCCTTTTCGAATGGGACCACCCGCTGGTCCACGGGACTCGATGTAGGTCTAGTCAACTTTTTTTATAGTCCTATATGATCCCGAGATGATTTTCAGAGCTACGAATGAATCCTCATTCTATCCGCTGGACAGCTCGTTTCAACAGGCTTACTCTCGGCCTACTCGATCTCAGAATGCAACATCCGGTCCAACACAACACAGCTCACGCCCTCTCTCATCAGCAGACGAAACGGGCCCAGTGCCAAAGAAACTGCGTTCTGCAGCCCGACAGCCCGACGCGGCCAAGTCTTCCAAACCAAATAAGCTGGGTGTGGACGAACCTCTGAGAAAGGCACGCGCACGCCCGGCCCTGACCTTTGCTAACATCTTCTCATCTTCGGCTCGTCGTTCTCAGCCTGCAATGCCCTCTCGGACAACTACTGGCGGTGTAGGGAAGAGTAACACCCAACACGTTCAACCTTCGAAACCCATTATTGCAACTCGAAGAAGCACGCGGTTGTTATCTGGTACAGGAAGTAAGCAAACTCATTCGACCAAGGTAAGAACGGCCGGTTCTCTTTCAAGCTATAAAAGTATATTTTCTGTCCCTGTACAGCACCCCCAAGTACGAGAACGACGTCGACAACCTGCCCACGTACGTTCTCGCTCTATAGAATCCGAAATGGAGGAAGAGGCATTCACTGTTGGGGAAGTGGCCCAGTCCCCATCGCCACCATCTATGGTGCATTCACCGCACTCCGAAGTATCACCCTCTCCCAGCAACTGGACAACAGCACACGAACAGGATGCTCAGGAAGCCTACGATTTGGAACTGGCGGAGCAATATCTGTACGACCTAACACGACGCTTTGCAAGTGCGACAAGGGCCCTCGCACTATATGACTGTCGCAAGTGTCTGGATGAGCTGGAACAGTTGCCTCATGCTCACCAGCAGTCCCCGTGGGTTCTTGCCATGGTTGGTAGAGCACATTACGAAAGATTGGAATATGCCTCTGTATGTTGTCCGTTATCCCGACCTTCTGGTTACCGATCTCAAACGTAATATAGGCGGAGCGTGCTTTCAAGGCTGTTCGAACCCTGGAACCCTACCGGTTGTGGGATATGGAAGTTTACTCGACGCTTCTGTGGCATTTGCAACGCAATGTCCAATTATCATTCTTAGCGCAAGAATTGCTTAATATCGACCCGCAGTCCCCTCAGGCATGGATCGCTGTGGGAAACCTATTTTCCTTACAGAAGGAACGGTCACAGGCGTTGACATGCTTTCGGAGAGCTGCACAAATGGACGCGACTTGTGCTTATGCTTTCACCCTTAGTGGACACGAGTCTATTGACGAGGACTTGGAGAAAGCGATCAGCTTCTTTCAGTCCGCTTTACGTGCTGATTCTCGTCATTACAATGCATGGTATGTGTTTTGCCCCGTCACGATGCTTATCTCATCACATGCAGGTATGGATTGGGAACTTGTTACCTACGAATGAGCAAGATCCGCCTAGCAGAATATCACTACCGGAAGGCCGTCGAGATACATCCCAATAACGCAGTTTTGCTCGGATGCGTGGGCATGGTAAGGCATTTATTTATACCCGTGGCTTTCGATTGCCAACGTGTCCTTAGGCTGTTGAAAGACGTGGAGATCGCGATACAGCATTGTCCCTGTTCGATGAAGCGGTTCGACTAGCGCCTGAAAATGCACTAGTTCGTTATCGCCGAGCCAAAATCCTTATCTCTATGAAGAAGTACACTGTGAGTCACATACATGCACATGACTATGTTTTGTACTTATTTGCCTTATCTTGTACAGCTTGCCGTACAAGATCTCGAGGAGCTGCGCGGAACGTCGCCGGAGGAGTCAAATGTCGTGTTCCAGCTAGCGAAAGTGTACCGATTAGTGGGAGATGAAGTGAAGTCTGCGCAGCTACTCGCAGTCGCACGGGATATTTCACCGAAGAGTGTGAATAAAATCAAGAAACTATTGGACACGGTCAAGGACGAGGAAGTCAAAGACGACCAGATGGACGAAGGATGATGATGCACTTGTCCGTAGTTAGCACAGTCTTATGAATTTGAGCCGGCGGTCCGGGTTCTAGCGCCGAGTTCGGAGTTCGGAGTTGGAGTCACGAAACTAGTGACGTGTGACGGCGGTACAGTAACGGACGCGTCTTTTTTATATATAAAGCCCTTTCCGTATCGCCCCCAAGACTTCATTCGGTTTCCCCCCTTCTATCATCATGTCTCTCTGAAAGAGGGGACCGTTATTTTTTTGTTTTGTTTTTTGAATCCAAGATCTCTTCCGCAGAGTCACCTTGCTGACTGTCTGGCGGTGTCTTGAAAACAACTATGGTTAATAAACTCGCCCGTAAATCCAACAACGGCACCATTCTCTTTGAACCTTTCATCGTATATCGCATACACCGCTAACTTGGCCCTGTCTTAACTCGTCTCGTCTCGTATGTCCCTTTTTCTCATTCGCATTCACCCCAGTAACCCTATATATATATAGCCTTACCCAGTCATACAACCTCTCCTTCCCCAATGGCCTCTTCATCTATGTCGCAATCTTCAAATTTATTTACCCTGGCCCGCTCCAAACTGCATCTGTCCGTTGGTAGCAAGGACAGCTGCAACTTGCACCGTTGGGTTCTCCTCAAAAATTCGATTATTCGTTCACAACCTCAGACAACCAGCACGACCTCAATCGACAATCCAGATGTAAATCATGTATATTCACCCGATGAACCAGACGAGGAGTACGAAGTGGATGAAGCAGACTCGTTTATGTTTCCCGACGGTGGCAAATTAGTCAACGCACGGGCAGAAGAAAACGGCAATGCTTCTGAAGCTGAGTGGCTTGACTCTTTGCTAGAAACCCTCGGTGACGAGGACGAAGATGAGTTCACTGTGGATTCGGATGTTCACGTTTCTGCGTCACTCGCGGATGACGATGAAGACCTACTTTTGAGCCCCCTAGTTTCACCCATGTCCTCGTCGGACGACCTTGTCAGCCAAGCAACTTATTATCCGCCGCCTATTGCAGTTCCATATCCTGTCCCGTATCCACCATTTCATCCTCCACTCACTCATGCATACGAACTTGACTCCCCCTATCCCAGCCTTGATTCCAGTCCACCAACCTATGAAAACGCCCTCCCCTACTACGACCTTGATGATGTAGAAGACCTGTCTGTACCGGAAGCCATAGAGGACACCTCGGACGATGAGTCGGATGTGCCAAACACACCCTCAGTCACCCACTCAGGTTCCACGTCATCCTTAGTTGATCCAGCTTCCATCCCTCTTCCAGCCGAGCGCAGTAGACGAAGGCGACCCACTCTTCGTATATATGTCGATACGGACGATTCTTACTTCTACCCATTTGAGCTCGACCCCCTACCCTTTTCTGACAGTCATCTCGACTCTTTAACCTCTCTTTATCAAGAGTGCTAGTCACTACTCGTAGTATAATGTACATCTTGACGTTTCTTTTACTGGTCCCCCTCCTCCT
>QLPE01001040.1:0-22106 GCA_003314125.1 Hygrophorus russula | reverse complement strand
ACATGCTCAACTTTGCTGTCACACGACTGGCTTATTAGCCACGTGGTTAATTGACGAGGGTCGAACGAACTGAACCGATATGTTATTGAACGCTGCAAGGTAACAGTTCGATACCGGAAGGGGTCGTGAGTCCAAGAATGATGCTGTTGTTAATCATATCAGCCATGAGGGGATTTAGATTTGATAGGAGATCTCATTTACCGAGTTGCAACAAGCACGGGAACCCCGTCTCCATTTTGTGTAAAGGGTTGCTGCGTATTTCACTCGTCAGTCCACGTTTCCCAACCATATGGCCCCATCGTACCTTTCGACGTACTCGGTGAACCCGTTTGCTACCAAAAGGAGATTGGACAATCTCCTTTCTGTCCAGTTCTGTCTTAACAAGTTTTCGTATAATTGCATATCGCAATGGGGCATAAAAAGTATCGTCTGAGCCTCGATCGAATACTTTCCGTGCTAAAAGACGGTCATGAGTCGTGAACGAGCAACAGTGCGAGGTACACTTGCTCTGTCTTCGGTCAGTCTCTGAAGCTTAAGCTCGTCAAGAAGCTTCTCATCAGCCTCGTTGAAAATGGGGTCATAAACAGAAACTTGTGCACGCTCCTGGATCGAATGAATTTGATATTCGATTCTGGAAATAAGGCACGCACTATGTTCAAATGCTCACACATCTTGAGAAGAAACCCAAGCTGGGCAAGAGCATTCCGAGACCCGGTAGGGCTTCCCAGACCAAGACATAGCACGTCTGGTGAGGTAAAAGATACAACATTCAACGAATCCCGTAGGATTTCTATAGAATAACACGTCTTATTTTCTCAGGAATCAAGTAGAACACGCGTTTAACACAGACGTTGGCAATCTGTTATCCAATTGTCTGAGGTAAAGTCGTCCATGACTCCCTGCAGCATAATCGAAGGCGACGACGGCTCAATTCGAGCCTTGTTTTTACGTCGTTTCCGAGGACCGACCTGAATGAAAGAGTCCACGTATTGAAAAGACGGAGCGCTCATCGTCGTTCCGGATTTACTTGTGAATCAAATACAAGTAAATAATCAAGTTGGTGTGCGATCCTAATAGAAGACTTGACATGAGCTGGTTCGAATGTCCTCGGACCCGATCGATTCCCGAATGCCTGTACACGGTCTAATTATTGCTCTTACAAGGTTTGGACAGCCCACAAGTCATCTCCCAGATATGTCATGGTCTCTACTCCGACGCCCTTATTCACCTTTCGCATTTCTTCCGTGCCCATTTTAGTGATTCCCACTCCAACAGCATGTTCCTTTCCTTCGGCATGTATGGCAACAAGGGCTCCTTCAGGCAGAGCAGCCTCAGCTGGGGGCAGATATCCGCCTGCAGACGTGAGGCCGGGGCACATCATTTGCGCACCTGCAAGCAGGAAGCGAATGGCCCCGCGGTCAACTTTGACCATAGGCAGGATGTACGGATCTATCAATAGGGGTGTGACCATTCGAGATGAAGAATTACACGATACATACGCACATTTGTGAAGCACCCGGAGCGTCGGATAAAAAGGTCCATCGAAGTGCTGGAAAAACAGCGGTTCACCATGAACAGTGAAGATTGCAATGTGTTCTCTACTGAGACAATTCACCAGAAGTGAATATCGATTAAACCACCACCCGAAAACGATACAGACCATTTGACATTTACGAGTGAATCTTTCTTTGACCATATAGCTTCGAGCGTTTCAGGCTCTACTTTCCATTGTGAGAGAATTGCCGCTCGGATCGATCGCTGAATCGATGATTTAAGAGGTGTCTGCCCTGCGATATCCGTTGAAGGTTGGAACCTGTAACGACCATGAGCTATCGCACACGCTCAAGTAGGAGACAGTACTTTTTGAACATTGTGGACGCTTAAGAGTACGAGATAAATTAGAGCTCAACTCCGAATTACAACAACACGGGTTCGATTCTACATTACTTCCAACCTAATGCTAAGAGTACATAAGATATCGAGAGCGAAAGAAGTTAGGACGACGATAGCAGATGGATTGGTATGGCAATGATCGTGAACATGTAAGGGGGCTGGGGAAGGGAGTGAGGGCTGTGAATGGTCAGGTTGCCAAACGATTATGACAAAAGAAAAACATGATACAAGTATTGTGAAAGTTACGATCACCGTCAACGCTATATATCCTCGTCTTTGTCCTCCAGTTGTGATGGCTTAAGCATGCCAGGGATACGCATTGCAGCGTCGCGCTCTGCGGCGGCCTTTTGCTGTTGTTCTGCTTCCTTTTCTTCAAGGAATAGTTCCGCATTGTCACCAGAGAATTCTTTGAGTTGAATGAGGAAATCCCGTAGTGCAAGCTTAAATCGGTTGATGTCGTTGTGATACTCCCCGAGACCAGTAACAAACGCTTGAACTTGTGAGCTGTGCAACAGAAGATATAACTCAACCCTATTCTTGAGAGAAGTGGAAAATAATCATACTTTTGCACATGCGGGAAAGCAGTCTTGAGTAAGTTCGCGCAATATTCGCGTAAGAAAATTGAGTTGGATATATTGGGATCAGCCATTTGTGCAGGGTCGAAGAGCGGCGCTTGGATCTGATTCATTTCTACGAGTTGGAACATACGTGCAAGTAGTAAACTCTGCAGTTTGAATCCACTCTTGTGATCTGTATCGGTCAAGACGAAGAATATGTCTTGTACAATGCTCAAAAAGTATTGTTGGAAGAATGCGTTTGCAACAGCGGGATCTGCACCAACAAAGTTGTTGATGACCTCCAGACACACTAATACAACGATAAATCATCAAATCGGTGAAAGTGGCAAGAAATCTTACAGTTCAATCCCGTATCAGCGATATCCCTCATCGTATGCTTGATAGCCCAGATAATGCTGTCCATGAACAACTTGAATTGTGGCGGCGGCACACCCAACAAAGCTGGAGCTTATCAATACTCCTTAAAATGACGTGAAGACAAGAGGTGGCGTACCAGGGAAGCAATTCAAATTGATGGCCCGTAGAAGTTTGAAGAATCCAACTCTGTGTTCTGGATACTCAGCAAAGTCTTGGTTGATCATATTCAATGTCGGCTCAAACACCGCGTCAAGAATGGCTGGCACTTGAGGGGTGAGTAGGGGCTGGATCACAATCGTCGGTTAACGACTTGAAATGTATAGAAGAAAAAACAAACCCCAAGCCGTCCTGTGATGGTCGCCATTACATTTAGCACCTCAGCATCCCTTGCAGTCGGTACGTTTCGATTGTAATCCCCAAGGATAGCATCGAGCAGCGGTGGCATGAAGTTCGAATTGACAGCTTCGAGGTCCTCCGCCTTCTTGATATACGTTTCCATCAGTTTCAAAATTTCCTTCTTTACGGTTCGCAATTGCCGGATTTTGGGTGTCTTCGTTGCGATCGTGCCTTCCGGGATAGGTCAGTTTGGCACGCGGCCAATATATTGAGTATGCAAACCTTCCCGTGCAATAGTCTCGCTGATGATCCCGCTGACGGCTTTGTACAAGCCAAGCATATCTAAAAATACCCGTCCGATTTGAGGTAGATAAAAGCTTCCAATGGACGTGCAAGCTGAGACGTTCGTTTTCAAGACGTTCGATAGTATCTTGATATTGTCATTGCTCCCCAGTACATCCATACTCTGTGCAGCTTGTGCCATCAGCGAGTCCCACTGTAACATCAGATCAATAATGACGTTGGACAAGATTGCATACGGAACCTCACAGCGTTATTCGGCAATTCCATCAATTTCGCGATGAGTTTCTCCTGCTGCGGCTTATTGGGTTGAGCAGAAATCATGTATCCAACTGCTTCGTAAAATGTGTGAACCTGAAAGAAATTAGAGATATAAATTGGTATATTGTGGGGCTGAACTAGGCTTGCCTGCTGAGGCGATAGGTCGACAGTGATCCTATGGAGTAGTCGTAGAATCTCGTCGACAAATGGTTCTTGTTCTCCGGATTGTTGCATAACGAAATGACGCCGACACTTCTGTGCTATCTTAATAAATGTGTCGCAAGCCATATCTTGTACACCTAAAAAAGACGAAAGGAGAGCATCAAAAATCTACAACTTGATTGAACAGATGATTTTCTTGCCCTCGTGCGTCTCGTGCATAAATTCAAACAGCTTGTTGACGACAGTCTTGAGGAATTTCCAATGTGCCTTGAGGAACCGCGG
Source organism: Hygrophorus russula (assembly GCA_003314125.1). Lineage (NCBI taxonomy): Eukaryota > Fungi > Basidiomycota > Agaricomycetes > Agaricales > Hygrophoraceae > Hygrophorus > Hygrophorus russula. The sequence continues at coordinate 17,937 of QLPE01001040.1, read as the reverse complement.
GTATTGTCCGACAATATACATGATATCGGACGCCACGACAGCTTTGTTGTCTTTGCCACGCTTAATCTCACATAACCCCAGAAGGTCCTTGATTACCGTAACCAAAAATCGTTTCTCCGTCTCTTCATCTAATAAGGTCAACGGGAATTAATATATCAACATCGACAAGAAAACGCAACTCACTCATGGCACCCGAAATCGAGCCAATGGCCCAGCACAGAGTGTTTAAGTTCTGCCATGACCATTCCGAGCCGTCGACCTGCTTTGCAAGCTTTTCCGTCAAAATCGTTTCGGTGTCCGTAACGTCTAGATGAGTGAGGTACACCAGTAGCTCGCGCATGGATTTATACAGCACGATCGTGTCGCTCTCCTTCATGAATTCACGCACGATCTCGCCTTCTTCATTCTCCACAATGAGGACCTAGATGGCTCGTCATCAATTAACACAGGGAAAAATAAAGGGAACGAACAGTCGTACCTCCTCAGGCTTGACCATCCTTTCGATAACTACCAACCGTAAATTCGACAACACATCACTATAAATATTCTTCCTCAGCGCCATTCCATTCAGCATATTCTGCGCGCCATTACTCCCGCCCAAACTCAAGCCCATCAACAATCCCGAATCTCCAATTGGCAGGCTCTGGATTTCCTCGTAAAGTTCCGCAACCAACTTCAGCCAGTATTCCAAGCAGATCTTGAAGATCTCCCGCTCGTCAACCTGCGACACTTTTACCATGTACAGATGAGCGTTCAGCAGCACATCGCGGTTCTGTTCCGTCTCGACCGCACGCAGGTGGTTTGAGAGGAAGTTGGCAAGAAACATGGCCAAGTTAAGCACGAGTTCTTGGCCCGCATCTCCGGCATTTGCATAAGCCTGGGCGATGTTCGTGCTAGGTGGGACCATACGGTTAACGGACGTCATTACCATCGCAAAAAGGATAACAAATTTAGGGTCGTATTCTGGCCCAACGTTGAGTGCAGCAATTTCGGCGAGACACTTCAAGGTAATATTGCGGAATTCGGGAGCTTCAAGGAACTACGTTCCAGTCAACACGGCGAATAATGTTCGAGTACACACACAAGGCTCACCCGGTTTAGGAGAAGGTCAATGATCGTTGTCTCAAATATATAACCTAAAGGGATCCAGTTCAAAAACCTCAATAGAGTTTCCAGTGTTGCCTTGATTAAGGATGTCTTTTGGGCTTCCTCGAGGACTTCCGAGCATAATTTGAAGATCTCAGAAAACTCTCCACACATCTGGTTCTTCAAGTTCTTGATCTTGGTCTGTGTCATCTGCTCAGCAGAAAAATCGAAAATTTCTTCGGAAAGAAGCTTGAGGATGGCCATATTATTCTCGCAGAGAGAAAGATTCGTCTTGGATGATTCGACTAGCTCCGTGATGAACGTTGGCCAATTATGTGGCCATTCTTGTTTCAGAATCTAATGTGGCACGTACACTAGTTAGATTACTGAACGGATAACTGAGGGAATGAGCGGGACAAACTTGGACCAGGGCAAGGTTGAGTTTATTAATATACGTCTTCTCCTTCCGTAGTGTGGTTTCGTCCGAGGCGACCTTGACGGTGACGCCTACGACGAAGTTGCGAATGCCTGAAAATGTCTTAAATCGCGAGAAGATGGAGTGGGAGAATAACACACCCTGCCGCTGACCATCCGGAAGCGATTTCCATCGTGTCGTGATCAGTTTTTCAAGGATTTGAAGGCCAATGTACTAAACAGAGAATTGAATCAGGGGGAGAGATTAGATACGCCGATAAGACATCGTACCTTGGCCTGGGGGAAAGAGGATCGCTCCAAGATGTCCGGCACTCTCGTCCAAGCATCCGGATGTTCTTGAAATTGAGTTAGCATCTGCTGCGCCATTTGTTGCTAATAGGATTGATGAACACGATGTGAATTACGATCACCGAAAGTAGACGCACCTCCCCACCGCCTGCTGTGTAGAAAGTCATGACAACTTTATCTAGAAGAGAGACATCGAACTCCCTCGAGAAATCGAGTAAACCCTGCTGTGAAAGTTCGGGAAGTAATTCCTCCATTGATTGCGAGCCCCACTGACCTCCATTGTGAGGAATGATGTTTAGTATGGAGCGAACTCAGGAGCGTTGTGGTTGCAAGTTCCGATTGAGTGGGCACAGGGCGCGGCTGAATGCATGTCTGACACGTGACGTGGCACCAGAGGATAGGGTTAAGGTTTAATTACCAAAAAGCAGTTGGTAGCCGCCATCCCTCAATGAACTATTCGGCGACTTAAAGTCTACACGATTTGTGCTGCGTACTCTTCGAACACCCGGGAATGTCAACGAATTCTTCCGCGAACAAGCTAATCACGTAATGGGTACCGTTCAGAGGTAAATGGCGTCCATGGCTGGCCAGCCGCAACTATATCTAATCAGGTATCAGATTCGTCAGTCAAGAACTGTATTTTTTTCAAGCCACGGGTGTGTTAGATCAGTCCAGATGGAAATGTTAATATCAGGAAGGTTCTGAGGCTAGGCGGAAAAGTAAGTGGATAAACAAGACACGATGACTGGCGTGGTTCTACTAGTACGTAACAGATATGGATTCGTTTCTGACCAGTTGGTTAGGAGCCCCCAGTCTCGACTCCTGCTGAATTTGCCAGCAGACCGCTTGTGGCGGTGTACGACTTTTGTAGTCGTAGACACCAACGGATCTGAATTTAAAAACGGGGAGCCCTCAATTGGCTTACTTGTCGTTCATAATGAAACCTTTCAACTCACAAAGGTGCCGTACCTCCATGTCACTGCCTGTCATGTTCGCTAACGTGATAGTCTCGCCCTGATTGGTCAATCGATCAAACAACATGGCAACTCCGAGTCATTCTTGCGAAATTGGAAGTCGGGCAGGTAAATTGTGAGTCCAAGTTATATAAATCTTGGACATAGAAATATAAAGTATAGGCGAGTTCCTAATGGATCATAATGCTGCGTGGACTTGGAGAATTTCGTTAAAATTGTAAATGTTCTTGTTGTTCCAATATCATTCCGATGTTTTTGTGAGGGGAAAATTAAGCCCGTAGATTCTGTACTTTCGTTCGAAGTGGACTGGTCACGGTCGCGTAAAGGTCATGTGATGTAACTTGAACGCGTCCAATGCCTCAAGACAATCTAGTCAATACCCTCTCAAAGGGATCAAAAGATCTGCAACAAGCCATGTGCCTAACAGTACGCTAAATTATGCTTCGGATCATTAGCTGAAACTTTTTTACGGTCAGCAAAGTCATCAGGGACATGGCCCCCATTATTGACCCAGAGGAAGACTACCTTACTATCCTGGCAGCAGAGGAACGAATTGCCGCTGCTGAAGTGAAACGGAAGAGGGAGCTTGAGGATGCGCATGCAAATCTTAAAGGTGTGTCTCCTCTATATGTTCACATCTAAGTCCATTGATTAAACCACATAAAGCCCTGTTGAAGATGCTCGAAGCAGCCAGGATATCTTCTACCCGACCGCCGTCAGTTCCGTCAACAGATGCCCATGCTGCTACGCTTCAAGAACTAGATGCTACCCGTCTGTCCCTTGGCAAAGCTATTAGCGACGCTGAGGCTCTCCTGGGTAGTAAGGAGGCGGAACTGGCAGCGCTTAAAGACGAGACCCGCGCGCTAGAGGAGAGTGATCCAGCTGCTGAGCATGAGAAAGAGTTGGATGGGACTGCGTGAGTTTTTCGGTCTGATATTAAAACGGTAATGCCAACTAATAATTGATACTGAACAGGCTACGACTACAGATTTACAAAGGAATGGGATTCGAGCCCATACTCGACAAAAACGGCGAATTGATCAAAATGCTCGTCCGTATGTCACTTCTTCTCGATCGCCTCGAACTGTGTCTTGATCCAACAAATGGGTATATTTAACAGGAGCGGAATCGGGCGACGTTCATGTCATCGAATTCACGGATGAAAAGTCGGATTTTGAGTATGCCGAATTGTTGTGGAAACTGGCGTCGTCATGAAATCTATAGCCATTTATTCTGTTATGCTTAACCATCTGTAACTGTAGGACTTGAGGATATAGTTATTATGTAGCCAGTGCCGATATCGGTAATATTGCACAATCCAAGGTAGCATTATATAAGAGGTAATATCTCAAGAGTCTACAACCTATAGTGTAATCAAGACTCTGCCGTAGAATTCATGGTCCAGGCAAATTAACTCACGACTTCAGACTTCACAACCCATATCTTCTTCTCTCTGCATCGCTCCCCTACCTCCTTAACTTTAGCTTCAATCGCGTTCTTCTTCACGTTCTGTCCGGCCAATTCCTGATATATGCTCTCCACCAGGAACGCGATGCTACCGGTTGCGAGGGAAGAAATCTTCGTTAATAGTAAAGGAAGGTGGGCCTCGGGAAAGCTTGTTTTAGGGCCGCGTTTGCCAGGACCTGGAATGGGCCCGGGTGCTGAAGTTGAGGAGGCAGTGAGACGCTCAGGAAGAGAGGGCACGGCAAAAACTGTGTCCGGTGCTGAGGAATCCTTTGTGCATGCCCGACGTTCTTGGGCTGGAGCGCTAATAAATGCAAAGGGATCGACGGGGAATGATGTATCTGTCAAAAGTGTGTAAACTTTGAAACAAGCTGAATAGTTAAATCGAGCACTACCATTAAAGAGATGAATCTGGTAGGGTTTGAACAGATCATAATCGCACCGTCCAATGGTCGACTCCCAACACGGCCCTTTTGCGAATGGTGCCAAAGGAACAATGACTTTCCTTTTTTTCCCCAGTTTCTGGTCACCGTTTTCTGATTTCCTTTTCTGAAGTGCCGGGAGAACGCTGGGAGACGTAGATCTTGACCCCATCGGAGGCTCGTCATCATGGGCAACATCATCATCCAGCCAACTATCCAGGTCAGAATCAGCATCTTCGGCATCAACATCCTCGTCTTCCTCGTCCTCGACAACATCATCGGCCTCGCCCGTCCCTTCCGCTTCCCATTCCTCTCCGCTGTCGTACGAATAATCCAATACAATGGAATCCTTGGCAAGGGGAGTACGGGGGCTAATAATATCGGAGAACCGTGTCCAAGTACCGAAATAACCAGGACGTGCGTCATCCTCGAATATAAGAACTTTGGCGGGGACGAGTTTGCGGTCGCGTAGTCTGGACAGGAGGGCGCGTACGAGGGAGACGTTGCCTGCAATTTCAGCTTCTGTAAGGCGGGTGAAGATGTCACGAACTGTCGGACACGGGTGGATTCTGTCAGACAAAAGACGGGCTGAAGGGCGAGACGTGACAAAAGGGTCTGCAGAAGGCGGGAGGGAAGAGATGACAGAGTGAAGACGCTCTGCGGGGAACGGTCAATTGATCTAGAACAACAAACCGATGGGGAAACAGACCTCGAGCGTTCATGACACTAACATCAACGTCCACTTGCCCAACATCCTGCGACTCGATGTCCGCGACCTTGATATCCCTCTCATCGTCAATGACAATGACGTCCTTCCCATCTACCAGACCCCTTCTCTTCGCAGATACAAACCAATTAATAGGGGCAAGATCGGTATCCTTCTTCAGAACGAAAGGCTTAAATGTCTTTTCAAAATCTGATCGACTTGAGGAAGCCTCTGCCACAGCAGTGACCGATTCTAGGGATGGAGCGCGGTTGACAGTCTTAGCTTTTCCGAAGAAATTGGCTAGAAGCGAACGTGACTTCAGTTCAGCTTCTTTGGCCCTCTTCTCCTTTTCAGCTTTAGCAAGTTTCTTCTCTTGTTTATCCTTTTCCTATTGGTGTACGTTTCAGTCTAATAAGCAGATGTTATGAATTAAGTACCTTAGCTGCTTTCTCGAGATTCCGCTGGCGACCTGGATCTAGCTGTTCCTCCGATTGCTGTGCGGAGGACATAGTTAGTACTCGCAATAACTTGAGACGAGATGCAACTCTAACATTGTCGTTCTCCTCGTTTTCCGGCCTTTTCTTCTGCTGCTTAATGGACGGCTTCTTTGACGAGTAATCAGCCTCGCCAGCCAAATTGACGGCTGAAGTCGTGTTGTTTTTTTGCTTCTCCTTGCCGGAAAGCTTACTGCCACCTTTAGGATCAACGATCGCGTCTTTGGCTTCCTGAGAGAGAGACTCAAATAGAAGTTTCAAGTCCTTTTTTGCCTGTGTGAGTCAGGTAGTTGGCGCTGCATTTTCAGGTTGTTTATGTGCGGTAAACAAATACTCACTTGGATTCTCTCCACCAATCGAACTTCGGCTTTCTCTCGAGAATTCTTGGGTAGCCAGTCCAAATACTGATCTTTGACTTCCCACCGCCAGACACACATGGCTGCAGGTACCTTCCCACTGCCTGGGATCCCATCGAGGCCATAGTTATTTCGGCTCATAATGGACTTGATGGCATCTTCGATCACTTGCAGAGGAAGCGCAGATAATGATGCAGAGGAGATACTTCCATCCTCGCTTTCGTCTTGTGTGGGAAGAAGTTCATGCTGAATGTGTTTTGCCAACGTCGCGATTGTTTTATCGCTGTAGATATAATTGGCCTCAGAAGAAGAAAAAGGACACGGAGGTGTGAATATAGAAGGTAGGTTTGACCTTTCGTGAGCCAACTTCGCGATGAGGGGTTTGTGTTCGTCAGGAATAGCAATCAAAGGCGGATCCTGTTTTTCAATTCGTAACTCTAGCATCTGACGAAACTTGACGATTTCTAGACATGAGATTATTGAAGATAAGCTTGAAGCAACAAGACAAAGTTGGCTTAGCTGACCTTGGAGAGTTACCGAGAGCTTTTCAAAAGACGAACTCTTTTGCTTGAAAACAACTCTCCCATTCCTAAGCTCCACCAGAGATGTGTTTACGAGCTTCCCTAGAAGATTTGACACGATGTAAGATCCTTGTGAACCCTGAACGACGCGTCCGTTGTTGACCCACCAGTTGGGTCCCCAATGGCAGCAACTGTTCCTATCATGGCGTCAGTGAGATAAATTTCAGCAGTAAAAAAAAAAAGCCAAATACCCGTGTCAACGTCCGAGTCGACCATCATTTCAGGACCTTTCATAGAAACGACATCCACAGGTTGTCACTGACATGTGTGACGTTACGCGATTCCGAGACGCGATTGTGACTATGGCTTTCTTCCAAGTCCAGTCGACCAAGACCGAGCCCAAACACACCGTAGACCCTGCACTTCAGCCGTGGGTCGAGAAATAGTGAGCTGAAATGTAATTCTATGGGAAACTTATGCCGAAAACTACCACAGTCGCCCAAAGACAATCGAGGATGTGTCTGCACAGCAACATACCGTTGCTGTTCTCAGAAAGACACTTGGGTCAACAAATGTATGGTCGTTCTTAAGATCGCGCTCATTTTACATATATTCTACCCTACAGCTTCCCCATATGTTATTCTATGGTCCACCGGGAACCGGCAAGACTTCGACTATTCTCGCTTTGTCGCGCCAACTTTTCGGGTAAGTCCCGAGTCAATCAGTCAATTTATTTCCTCCTGTGACAACGATTAGACCAGACAATTTTAGGAACAGAGTGCTTGAGTTGAATGCTTCCGATGAACGTGGCATCTCCATAGTGCGAGAAAAAATCAAAAACTTTGCCCGACAAACACCACGCGCCCAGGCGATAGCTTCGGATGGGAAGGCATACCCGTGCCCACCATACAAGATTATTATCCTTGACGAAGCGGACTCCATGACCCAAGATGCCCAGGGTGCACTGCGTCGCATAATGGAAACATATGCGCGTATAACACGATTCTGTCTCGTCTGTAATTATGTCACTCGGTAAGCATCTTCTAAATTCTAACCTCGGTCGAGTCTCAGACACGGCCGCAGAATAATCGAACCTCTTGCATCTCGGTGCTCAAAATTCCGCTTCACACCACTTGACTCCACATCTACCTCCACCCGACTTTCCTATATTGCAACTGCCGAAAAGATTAACATCGATCCCGAAGTCATCTCTACTCTCATCAGCACATCATCGGGCGATTTGCGACGCTCCATCACCTATCTCCAGTCCGCTTCCCGCCTGTCTTCTTCGACGAACCCACCCACGCAAATAACACCACCTGACATCCAAGAAATCGCAGGCGTTGTGCCCGACAGCGTTGTCAATAATTTCGCCAATGCACTCGGTATGGAACTTGACACTGACATGGATGTCGACGATAGTAAGCGAAAGGGCGCAGGCTTTGATCGGGTTCAACGTGTGGTGAAGGAGGTTATGAGAGAAGGGTATTCTGCCTCTCAGTTACTAACACAGGTAAACATGAATGTAATATCACCCACACATATTAACAATTTACGACAGCTACATGATCTCGTCATCTTCCACCCCACATTGACCGCCCGTCAGAGGTCGGTTTGTGCCCTCGCTTTCGCTGAAGCGGACAAAGCACTATGCGATGGTGCAGATGAAGAATTATGGGTGTTAGAGGTCGGACTACGTGTGTATAAAGCTTTATCTTGAGCATCTCAGAATTGAAAACGAGGTTGACTGACTTATTTGATATACAAAACTACCAGACGAACATGGGTAACAGAACTGGATGCTCTCTAATTAAATCTGTATATCACCGGATACCTGCTGTTGCTTTCTGTAGCGCCCGCTTGATACCCAACTGCGCCTTTTTAAGTTCATCAGCTGTTGACTCCTCAATTTCGAGCTTCTCAAGGGCTCGCGCAAGTTCAGCTTCAACTTGGGCTTTGGCCCCCCGTTTGAGTTTCATGCCGATTTCAGGCGAAGTGATTGTACCCTCGACCTGGTGGATATACGACTCCAAGTCCGACTTGGCTTCGTGACGTGCGGAGAACTCCTTGTCAGCCATTTTAAATTGTTCGGCATCCTTGATCATTTGCTCAATTTCGGCAGAGGAAAGACGGCCAACAGAGTTGGTGATGCCTGTATCCAAAAAATCATTAGCAAAATGCAATGTGGTGAAGACGGTGCAATGTAGTCACTGATCGACGCCTTGCGACCAGACGCCCGATCCTGAGCAGAAACCTTCAAAAGACCGTTGGCGTCAACCTCAAAAGTCGTGACAAGTTCGGCCTGGCCACGGAGCATTGGGGGGATGCCGGTGAGTTCAAACTCGCCGAGCAGCCGATTATCGCGGCATTGTGTACGTTCGCCCTCGTATCTATAGGTTCTAGATTAGATACAATGATACCGGAAAAAAAAAACATGGGACTTGCACAGGGAATGTGACAGTCGTCTGGTTGTCCTCGACGGTGGTAAATGTCCGAGACTTGTTGGTTGGGATGGGAGTGTTGCGAGGTACGACTACTCCAAAGACGTCACCCTGCATAGCAACACCTAGAGAAAGAGGGGCAACATCAAGAAGGACAAGATCTTGTGTTTTCTCCGAGGTCTGGCCGGTGAGGACGGCAGCTTGGACGGCAGCACCATAGGCAACAGCCTCATCCGGGTTGATCGACTTGTTGAGTTGACGACCACCAAAGTACTCAGATACAAGCGCCTGAATTTTTGGGATACGGGTAGAACCGCCAACTAGCACGATGTCGTCGACTTTCTCACGTGACATTTTGGCGTCTTTTAAAACCTTCTCCACTGGGTCCAGGGTCGATTTAAACATGGCCGCATTAATTTCTTCGAAACGAGCCCGGGATATGTTGGCCGAGAAGTCTTCACCCTACAAGTTCAATAAAAGTATCAATAGAAGTATCATTGCGATTAAATATAATATCATACCTGGAAGAGAGAGTCGACCTCGACTGTCGTCTGGGCGACACTCGAAAGCGTCCTCTTGGCACGCTCACAGGCACTCCTCAATCGGCGGAGGGCACGGGGGTCGTCGGAGATATCGTGCTTGGTTTTTTTCTTGAACTCGTTCTTGAAATGCTCCAACAAAGTGTTGTCAAAATCCTCGCCCCCCAAATGGGTGTCACCAGCGGTAGCTTTAACTGCAAAAACGCCACCACTGATATTAAGAAGGGAGACGTCAAAGGTTCCTCCACCCAAATCAAATATGAGAACGTTCTTCTCAGACTTTGACTGACGATCAAGGCCATAAGCAATGGCAGCAGCCGTGGGTTCGTTAATAATACGGAGAACATCCAGACCGGCTATGGCACCAGCATCCTTAGTGGCTAGGCGCTGGGAATCATTGAAGTACGCTGGGACACTGGGAAACAATCGATTAGTCGCTGTTTCTTTGTAAACTGGGTAAACTGACGTTACAACAGCTTTCTTGATAGTCTTCCCAAGTTTAGCCTCAGAAATTTCTTTCATTTTAGTGAGAACCATGGAAGAGATCTCCTGTGGGCTAAAAGTTTTGCTTTCGCCGAGGTACTGTACTTTGATCAGCGGTGATCCATCCTTTTCAACGACCTCGAATGGCCAATGGCTCATGTCCTAGGTATATCATGTGAATATGATGTGTATGAGCATTCGAGACAAGTTAACGACCTTTTTAACATCGGGGTCACTGGAAAATAATGTGAGAAAACACAATAGAAACTTTTCCAGTTAATACTCACTCAAATCGTCTACCAATGAGACGTTTTGCGTCAAAGACGGTATTACGAGGGTTCATAGCCGCCTGATTTTTGGCTGCATCGCCGATCAAACGCTCCTCCGCAGCGAATGCAACATAAGAAGGTGTTGTCCTGTTACCTTCTGCATGATAGGCTTCTAAGTACCAAGAAAAATCAGTGGTTAAGGTATGGAATGCCCACGGTCGTTTGCAATAATTTCGACACGATCGTTTTGCCAGACACCAACACAACTATTGACCATAATGAATCAAAAAGCGAAATTATATGAACCCCCATTGGCTTACGAGTATGTGGTACCGAGATCGATACCGACAGCGCCGTCGAACAGGTCGTCCATATTTTGGTGAGGGATGTGATGGCAAAGAAACGAAAAAAAAAAAAAAGTCACGGTCCCGCTTACTTCAGCCACTCCGCTCAGCCACCGTCACGAGCATAAGCCATGGCTCTTAGGTCTGCCATAACGTGCAGCCTGCGAAAACAACCAGTGCGATTCTTATCGACGACTTCTGAAGGATACGAAAAGTTAGAAACAATAGAGGATTGGACCGCGTTTCAGGTGAAACGAGCAGAGCGCAAGGAGTTAGGTGAGCACTCATTTTCGATTTTCGTGTCATTTTAACACATTGCACTCCCTCAGTGAACCATTTTACTCCTTATGGATCCACACAGACGAGGGACAACACATTCCAGCCTCATCATAGTCTGCATAAACCACCCTCTCCGTCTCAGGCTACACTTTCGGCTCTTTTGGCCTCAGGGGCTCATTTCGGACACTCAACATCGCTCATGAATCCTAATTTTGCACCTTACGCTTATGGTACCCGTGCAGGCGTCACTATCATTGACCTCGATCACACCCTGCCCTTTCTTCGACGAGCGGCCAATCTCGTACGCGCCGTAGCCTCAAGAGACGGCTCCATTGTTTTTGTTGGCACGCGACCAGATTTACGGATGGTAGTCCGCAAATCCGCAGAAAGGTTAGGTGTCCAAGGGTTCCACGTTGGCGAGAAATGGCTGCCAGGGACATTGACCAACAAATTACAAATGTTCGGACCCACAACCGTAAAGGAAGAAAAGGTCGTACCTGATCTTTTCATATTTCTCAATCCGCTTGCCAACATGAATGCTATACGCGAATGCGCAATCGAGCATGTTCCGACTATTGGGATCGTTGACACGAATGTGGACCCACGCATCGTCATGTATCCAATACCTGCGAACGACGAGAGTACGCGTACTGCAGAGCTAATAGCTGGCATTTTGAGTGTTGCAGGACGAGAGGGTGTCGCGCTCCGCACACATGTAGATGACAAAAGGGGGAATAATAGAAATCGTAGTTAAATTTGTCAATTACTCCTCCACATTAACTCTCGTCTTTTCTCGCATTCTGCTGGATTCCGTACCAATATTCTACGAGCCCAAGTCAACAATCGTTCATTGGCAAGTGATGAGACTTACGTTCAGCACTCTCCAGGGCTCTAACATTACCCATGAGTTTGTTGAGTGTTTCATTGTACTCGTCTTCTTCGACACTGTCGAAAACAATCCCACCCCCCGCCTGTAGATAAGCGACACCGTCTTTGAACGTCATTGTGCGAATTGCGATGCAAGTGTCCATCGAATCTTCTGCAAAGTCAAACCTTCCAACAGCGCCTGCGTAAACACCACGACGCTCCTTTTCTAACCCGGACACAAGTTCAATCGCTTTAAGTTTGGGTGCCCCAGACACCGTTCCTGCCGGAAATATTGAACGCAACGCATCAAACCTAATGGCAAGAATAGATACGAGCGTTAAGCCAAAGCCAATATGAGCGAGCAACGGAGAAAACTGACCTAGTCAGCCCGGGCCGTAGTGTTCCCGATATCTGGGAAGTCAAATGGATGACATGACTGAATTTCTCCACTCGCATGAGATGATCAAGTTTGACCGTTTTCGGTTGACAGACTCGGTTCACGTCATTGCGTGCAAGGTCAACAAGCATGATATGTTCTGCACGGTCTTTCTCCGAAGCAACAAGCTCGGCACCCAAGGCTTCATCCTCTATCGCAAATGGTTAGACACTAGTATTGATGTTCATAAGGAACGCAAACCTTCTGGGTTCGACCCTCTCTTGATGGTCCCAGCAATGGCATGATTATACACAACATTGTTTTCCACCTTGCATAACGTCTCCGGGCTTGCCCCTACGATCTGTATTTCCCCGCAGTCTACATAGAACATGTATGGACTAGGGTTGACCTGCCGCAGATGACGGTATGCATTGAATGGGTTTAATGTCGTAGGTCGTGACAAGCGTTGAGATGGTACGGCCTGGATGATATCCCCAGCTATGATGTGATTTTTCAAAGTAGTCACGAAGGACTCGTAACCCTCTTTGCCAACATTCGAAGTGACCTGGTTTCCCAAGGTTATCGGCGGTTGAACGACGTCCGGAGTCGTACTGCTCATGATGGATTTTGCCAGCCTACGCGCCTTGGACGCCGCTGTTTGGTAGATAAATGCGAGGTTAGTGGTCCCCGCATCGTTCGGACAAAATACGTGTGAGACGACTTTAAGTGTCTGTCGGATATGGTCGAAGATCAGCAGTGTATCGACGAGCATGAAGATGGCTTCCGGGATGTTGAGGGTATTTTTGAGATCGCATGCCGTTTTTGGCTCAAAATATTGGATGCAATCATATGAAATGTAGCCTACTGCCCCCCCAGTGAAAGTCGGGATTTGAGGAAGTTTCACGTATCGGTGAAGTGCAAGTTCGCGTTCCAGAACTTTCGTGGGATCACCCGTTATTTCCTCCCCTGGGCCGGTCCTGATGACCTTAAGTGGATCTATAATCGATGAGTTGAGTGGAGTGTGGGACAGTTACCGAGTCACTTCACCTGCGCCGATAAAACTATACCGAGAGACACTCTCGCCTCCGACAACGGATTCCAATAGAAAGCTATATTTCGAATCCTTGGAGATGCGAAGATAAGCCATGCATGGCGTTAAAAGGTCGGCTGGAAGCTCGACGTATACCGGCACACAATTTCCTCGCTGTTCGTGTATGATTAATGTCTCCACCGTCGAAAGCGGAGGAAGCACGGGTAACTTCTATTTGGATGCTGACTGAATAAACGGACCTTGATATGGGCGTCGTGACTTACTTGTGGATCCATGTGAAATAGTATAATGAATTCTGGCTAGTGATCTGTGTAAAAGCTGTAAGCACTTGCGATAAATATCCAGTAATACACTCCTGCCTTGTAGTTGCGAGTCGACCGAGTCGTAGTACTGCAATCAGATTCCAATTACTTGAAGCCTTAAATTTCTCGAAATCGCGGTACATGTAAACGTCATGTGATCGCTGTAACCGTCCCGAACTTATGACCCATGATTACCCCAAATTTCTCCTGTAGTCAGACCGAAGGATCCGTGATCTTATCCATATACTGTCCGTCAGTTCGCGTAAGAGGTCATCATCTTCTGGGTACACTCTCAATAATCCACTCGGTGAAAGTAGGCATCAGAGGTGGAAATTAATGTGGACGAGACACTTGTAACTGTACACATCAACCCATATTACTTGCGTCTCAATTTCTCAAGTCAGTTGCTGGAGGACGACGAGTCTTCAGCGCTATATGATGCAGGATCAGGGTATTTAACTATCACATTGACCAAGACAAACAGAGGGGAGGAGTTCCGCGACCTGGACCTTCTAGCAAAGTTATTGGCGCCAAAGATAAAAGAACGTTCACCTACCATCGAGGTTATTTCTTCTGAGGAAAATAACGACTTGGTCGAATGCACAAGAGTATTGTCGTTGGAAAAACTATCCTCAGAGCAGCGGGAAATCCTTGAAGGTGTGTGTCCAATGATTTTGCCCCTTATGCATGTTCAAATTCTATCAGCTGCCCAAAACGATTGGCAACTGCCCCAGGATATCCCCACGTCTTCACCCCAGCTTCATTTATCCTCAATAAGACCGTACGGATTTCTGGACATGCATTCTGGTTACTTCCGACATGTGTCACACACTGAAAATGAAGTAAATGAGCTCGGCGCAGATCCAGAAAGTTGCCCTGTCAAGGAGAGGCGCCTTAGGCGGTTGAAGCATGAGGAGGAAAGTTGGGATGAAGAGCATTACATGTGAGATCTGCGCCATCGAGATCATTATCTAGTTAACCCGATACCTAACAGGGCGGACTATGGAGATGACGACTGTATTCAGGAGTTACTGGCATGGAAAAACCCCTACATCACAAATACGTACGGTTTCCAATACACCGAAGAAGAAAACCGCATAATGCTGCAGCTTCCCCGAAAAGAATGCATGTTTCGTTTTAATTCTGCCCCTTCAGTCGTTGAAGTCTTCTTCCAGATTTAGCAACTAATATGCAGACGCATAACCTTTACCTGACTCTCGTCACTTTGCTGTTCTCCTATGCATATGAAACCCGCACGACACAACACGATCCTACTCCGGAGAGTGCCTGGACACTGAGCGTTCTCACACCAGCATTTTCCGCCTTAGACGGCCCCCCTTATGCCCATATCGGCGAAGTCTCGAATTTCCCAATGACAGAACTCCAATCCACGCTGATCCCTTGTTACCGTCGTGCCCTTGTCTTCCCTCTGTACCGGTCTTTTGCGCTTGCAGAGTCCTGTCGTGCCGACGTTGCGCAGATTCTTTCCATGGGGAAGCGGATGGTGGCCAGGTGTCTTCTCGAAATCAAAACTATTCTGGACCACCATGAGGTTTACTACGTGTACAGCAAAATTTGGGTCGACGACTTTTGCGTCTGGATACAAGCATATGCAAGGTTGGTTACCGCATCCTAAAGTTTTGCTCCGGATTTATTAATCAAATGGGGTATAGTGATGAAGTGCTTCAAACTCTAGGGGATAATGTAAAGGAGGTGAAGATGGAAAGGAATTTGATGGGATGGGGTCTCGAAGAGTTGGAGGCTGCAGTGTGCAGAGTACAAGAAAATGCACTGGGAAGTGATAGCGACGATTCCAGCGATGACACGGATGGTATTACCTAGCAGTCGCAGAACACCCCTCGGCACTATGTCATGTTCGATTACCAGTACCAGGAAATTTTACGTGGCCTTCTACCCGTGGAAGACTTACGGCGGCCACGCCGCTTCTTTTCTTTTCAAAATGTATCAGTGTAACGAGGAAATCATGATTTGTAACCCATTCTCCCACCGTTCTGCCAAATCATGTGTTGCAACATATTTCCGGCTGCGACTGTCAATAGAATTAACGTTACGTTCGCACAATTCGGATTCATAGTATTTAAAAGATTAGTCCAGATTCAGCGGTATCTATAAGAGATCATCATTATCTCGATACGCCAAGAAAGAAAGGATCGGGCCCATCGGGTCACTCTCCAGTACGTGTGGGTTTTACTTGGCTTTCCGGTACAACATCGAATCCACTCATGCCGAGATCTGCGGGCAGAGCGGCAGTCTCATCCAGTGATGAGAGAAGGGCTTCAGATTCTTCTGCATCTGAATTGCGATGAATAGAAGCCGAAGGGGATGCGCCAGGTAAACAAGAGGGTGGGGAAATAAGGTCATTAAACAGGAACTGCGTTATAGGTGGTCAGTTATCCCACAGCTATTAGAAGTCAACAAGAAACTCACCGTGCCGTATCTGACCGACCAGTTTACGGAAGACAGAAGTTAAGAATGTTCGTAACCAGAAAGCAGTGTAACTTACACCAATAAGGTGAACCCCAAGACCTGCAGGACGGAAATAGGCCATAGCAGCTTCTCCCAGCCCAATCCCAAGCTGACTATCCAAATTGATAACGTCCTGCACGTATCCGTCAAGCTTCGTGCCGTCGCACTCACATGCCTTGTGACACTGAGCCCAAAGAAATTGAAGAGCGAAATACTGACCGCGATTGCGATGCCAGAGTATAAGACCGTCGGGGTATTGATCATTTGGTACCATCCGCGCGGGAGATCGAAGAAAGGTGATTGAGACGAAATTGACTGGATAGAGAGAACAGGCACGAAGAGTAATATGGTGATGACACCAAAAAGCCCCTCATAACCAACAGCCACAAGAGGGGCAACAGAGTAGCGGCTCATTATCTTTTCTTCTATAACAAATTGCGCGGCAGTGCTAGCAAGCCAGGTGTGACATCAACGGGAAAGCCTCAATTAGTAAGATGAGATACTCACAAGATCTGAGCAAATAGAATGAAGAAGACGCCTAAAATTGAACAGTTAGTCCGAGTCTATGATTCGGGTACAGAACTGACCGACAAGGACCGTGGTGGCTTCCGGTGAGTCAATCGGTCGAGACGGTGGAAGTTCGGACTTGAAAAGTTTGGTGATAGAATGGGGAGTGAAGCTGTCCTTGACAGAATCCTTGATAAGAGAACCGCTGAATCCTACCAATGAAACGCCTGCCATAACGGTGATGAGAGAGATCCATCTGAAGAACAAGGTGAGCCGAAAGGAGACGGTGTGAAAGACGGGAGGCTGAACTGATATAACCAGAGCCTGCGGCGAAGGAAAATGACGCTGAGGACACCAACAAATAGTACGAGAGCTCCTCGGGTCATTTGATATATGGATACGGGGGTATAGAGGAGCCCGACATTCATCAACTTCGTCCAGAGAATTATGAGCATGAATACAATGAATTAGCCGATACTAACCGTGGTACCGGTGAGATCACAAGCCGAGGGAATCCAAAGAAGCAAAACCTTCCAACCTCGAAGTTGTAACGAAGCTGAGTCGACTTTAGATGGAACGAGGGGATCTTCCACCGATTCCGAAGGAGATTGCCGATAGCGCCTTCTAGACCACGTGTACAAGACGGGTAAAAAGCCTAGATTGAATGCAGCTGATTTTACGCAGCAGAAAAAGGACTAGAATGACTAACAAAGCATTTCGCCGACTAGTTCGGAGAGGTTAGAATTGTTTGGGAGAAGGATAAATATGAGAGATATACGGACGGAACATCTGGAGCGTTTGCCACACTGGTTGCTCATACAATACACGAGCATGTGGATCTGGATCATTGCAATTCTCGACGCATTGCATGTCCTGATAGAAAAGTTAGGTTGGTATGCTGACATTAGATTTATTACTGTACCTGCCACTTGCTCCAAATAGAATTACTGGAGCCCTATGAAAAGTTAGATAATTGTTAACAATATTATATGACTACTCTTATACCGTCAATATCATACCCGCCAACAGGAATGGGATGTACAATGAGGACGGCATGTTTAAGAGTGCGATGTGACGTGACTGTGACGTTGTGACGTTGTTATAGTCACAAGAATACGTCACATCACATACGCTTCTGTTCTCCCTGTATATATATTATTATATTATTATTATCTTATATTCCTATCCCTCTTCCTTCCCGTCCACCGTCTCACTCGACGTCCACGTCCACCCCTCCTCCCCCCCT
>QLPE01001031.1:0-10686 GCA_003314125.1 Hygrophorus russula | reverse complement strand
CGTATGTAGATTGATTTCAACACGAGGAACTTATTCGGCTTACCTCAACGAGTGGGGGAGCTTGAAAACTGCTACTAGTGGAGAATTGAGCAACGGTGAGTGGTAACACGGCAGCACCGAGCAGAGCAGCGGTCGCGGACTTGGGGAACATGGTGTGAACTTGAACAATTCAGACATCGTGCCTGGGCTTGGGCGCCCGCGTAAAATCAGGACGCCCATTTCCGCTGGTCTTCGACAATCACCTGACCTACTCCATGAGTCATGTCTTCCAGGCAATTTCAGGCCGCCAAGGCTCCTAAAGAGGCAGATGTGCGTGAATTGACATTGGTTCTCATCGCACGCACATATCAATCACCACCATCCTAGGCAACTTACTCGAAAGCAGCAAAGGCGGAATTAGGGAGAGACTGGGATCAAGCATTCAGCTTATACATCAAAGCTGCAGAAAGTTATCTTCATATCAGTCGGACCAGTCCCGATGAAAAATTGCGCGCGACATGCCAAGCAAATGCTGGAAAAGCCTTGGAACGAGCCGAAAAGATCAAAGCCACTAGATACAGCTTGGCACCCGTGACCACAAACCCCTTTTCGGAGCGCAAGTAAAGTTTTTTGCTGTTGAATATCTAAAATTGAATGTATGATGTAGAGGACCAATTCTACGTCTTGAGAAAGTCATCCCGCGTCAACGATCAAGTTTTCCACTTGTGGAACGACCGAGTTGGGACCTCAGGAGAATCGTAAGGGCACGTTCACTAAATATATTTTACTCTGCAGTTCAATAAATAAACGCACAGAAATCCAAATGAACAGCCAAAACTTTCCCTTGCACAGCTCAAAGTTAGGCCTAGCTGGCGCAAACCCACGCAAGTTATCTCGAAGTTGATAATGACCTCTCCACTACTTCTTCCTCATGACATCATTCAACGTGTTGTAACGGATTGCTCAGTCTGCTCCTCGATTTCGGTCTGTCTCGAACATCATCGCCGGTTTGGATCCAAGGCAGGTATTGCACATGCATATATGTTAGTTTGGATATTCTAATATTTTCAATTAATACGTGAAGCTTGGCCTAT
This sequence comes from Hygrophorus russula, assembly GCA_003314125.1. NCBI lineage: Eukaryota > Fungi > Basidiomycota > Agaricomycetes > Agaricales > Hygrophoraceae > Hygrophorus > Hygrophorus russula. The sequence continues at coordinate 9,613 of QLPE01001031.1, read as the reverse complement.
CATCTTTGTATCCTCAAGACTCGGATGGTATCCCGCGTCTGTCCGGGAACGGTCTGTATGAATTACGTTTCTTTTTTAACGGAGGATATCGGCGGGTGAGTTTCCTATACATGTTAGTCTAATTTAACCCATTTTCGACTCTTTAGATCAGTAACTATTCAAGTATAACAATTTTTGTGTGATACTTACGTAGTCATGATAGTCATCGACGAATCTCTACCTTTCGAACCAAACGGGTTTCTGGTATGTATGTGCACACGGTCAAACATCATACTATGGCCCTCTCTTCTCGAGAAAGCTGTCAGTACTCCATTTTTTATTCTTGATTAGGCCTAAGTCAGTGTAGTACATGAAGTTAATGGGTGGATACGACTTTCCCGGATCGTGAGTTCTCATCCAGCCAATCGCGACACCCAATGAATCTGATAAGCTCTATCAAGGAACTCGAGTATCGACATTCAGTAAGTGCTTCAACAATTTTCACAGTATACTATAATATTATTTCCCAACATAGTACATTGGCGGGCTGGATACCGGAACACATTGAAATCAAAAGGTAAATCATGTATCAATATCACACTCTTAGAACTGACTAATATATATTGTAGTCCTGTGTTTGAACGTGAAAACACTTGGTCTCGAATTGTAGAAGGTGTCGTTCAAGGTAACGTACAAACACCAAGTTATGAAACTATTGGCATTAACTGTGCCTGGCTTGTTCCCAGGAGATTGCGTTCTCACAGTTGGGACTGGTGAGCGGGCGGGTGTTCAGTGGAACAATTCAGAACTCGTGGGATCACATAGTTATGCTGTAATCGGTATGTCCGACTTAGACAAGATGGCAAACGTGACTTACTCCTCCGCTAGATGTAACCGAGACGGAGACTAAGCGCCAATTCACAATTTTAGATACGTGGTTTCCAGCGGCGGAGTCGACGGATGCCAATAGCGAACCCTTTTCACGGGAACCAAGTAGGTCAACACTGTGTTTATATGTCCTTTTGTTAAATTATCACCGTAGGGGTGCTTCACATGTCGTGGACGGACGTGTGTGATGTGTTTGATGGCATTTATGTCAGCTGGAACCCTAGCCTGTTCAAGAACGTGCTGAATTTTCACGGGTTAGTATGGGTCTCTCGTCGACTTATCTCTTATGTTCTCGTGTTCCTTCCTTAACAGCACTTGGAATCCGCGACACAGCAAGGACGATAAGGGGGTATGTGAGTACTCGAAATCGAATTCCACCGATGATGATGATTTATATTTCTGGCCAGCCTCGAATCGATTGCTACGACTTGTGTTCGAAGAGGGTCAACCAAATGAAATGGATGTCTGGATACTCCTCACTAGACATGTCACCGATACTCAGAGGACATCAGAATACATTGCCTTGCGTGTGGAGACTCAGGACGATGAGGCTGTCTCTTCTGATACATATAAGATGGCGTCAAAGGCATGTTTCATCTTCTATTCGGGTCCAATAACTTATTGTTGTCTAGGGCGCATACACCAATAGTCCACATGTGCTTGTGGGTGGTCTCATATGCCCTCTAATATTTTAATGAAGATTGCAACAGGTCCGGACGCAAATCCCACAATTTTCTGGGGCTCTTTCCATCTTCGCATCATACGACGGCCCGTCCGACGACGTCGGATATACGGTCACAGCATACTCGTCGACAACGATTTCTTGGGACAAAACCGTTACCAAGGCATCTTTTACCACGAAAGTATGACTTTCTGACATAGGTCGTATCGGCTCGTTGACTTCATGACTGCAGGTAGATGGGATATTGACTAGCAAGAATGCCGGTGGCAACTGTACATACCCAACCTTTATGGTGAATCCGCAATATCATCTACGACTTCATCCAGGGAAGCAGGCAGAGTCAGCCCCGAGTGCTCGGGAAAATGTCATCCTCACTGTGCAAGGATCGAGAGACATGCCGCTTCATGTAACAGTGGTGTGGTCACAAGGGGAACGGGTTGTGGAGTGAGTGGTAAGATTCTTTCATTACCGATTGATTGAGTTTGGTTGGCAGCTTGGCTCAGAAGGAAGTTGCGGCCAATTCTGGCTCATATAGCTATGGTTTTGCCCGAGTTGCGAAGCAATTGCCAGGTACGTGTTTGACGTACATCCCTGGGTTGCTAGTAATCCTACAACATTTTATCAGTCGGCGATTTCACAGTGGTGGTATCCGCCTTTGAACCCCACCACTTAGGCACATTCTCACTGACAGTCGAGAGTTATCATCGGTTCGATCTTCAACCTATACCACATGAAGGAGCTGGTATGTATAGCAAGACCGTTCGTGGTGCATGGTATGTCCGTTAATTGCTACACATCGCGTATACTGCCACTTCTTTACTAGGGACGCAGAAACGGCAGTCGGGGGACCCAGCTCCAAACGATATTCGCTAAACCCCATCTTTGATGTCGACGTTACGGCGGTTACCCAGTTAAAGTACCGCTTGTCTGCCCTCACGTGTCTTTTTTACTTATGACTCCACCCAGGATCCGACTCCAGCTCGTGCGGCCTTCCGCTACTTCCCTCAACGTTACGCTCTTCCCCGCGTCGATCGGGGGCTCGTTGGGGTCCCACATACTGACATCTGGTCCTTATTCCGACGCTATCTCGGGTGTCGCCACACCCCTGGTGTCTCTTGCTCCTGGGAAATACCAACTAATCCCCTCAACGTATTTATCTGGTGTACAAGCGCCATTCCGGTTGATCGTGTACAGTACGAGTGCGGGTGTCAATATCACCCCGAGGAATTCCAGAACATTGTAAACTAGACTGGTTGAAATTGCAAGAGAAATATTTTTTACTCACTGCAATACCCATTATTTTTGCATTTTAATACGACATTCAGCGTGCATATTTCAATTTTCTCGGTACACCTGTGTTATAGCCGATATAATTGGATACGACTGGCGGCGCGCTAGGAGACGGTCTTCCGTCTTAGCCGATCGTAACCGCTGCCAGTCAGGTATATTTAGTTAGAACCCCATGGGGTGGACTGGGGAACTGTTCACTTAACTCAAACTGCATCCATGACTCGGAAGGCTAACAATCCTCGGGCTAAACTTTTTTTTACTTTGTTTTCCAACTATGATGTTTGTACGAGCATGCGGGCCAGTTGTATTAAAACTAACCGTTGTGAAAACGTCATTTATGAGCCGAGGCTGCGTCGCTAAATTGATTTCGCCTAAATATTTGAGATAAATAAACTATTGAGATTCAATCTAACATATGATCATCATATACACCGGCATCCAAACTGCACAACTTAAAAGTTCTAAGAGGATGTGTGTAGTAAAGCTAGAAAAGGCCGACTGTCAATGGACTTCATCGGCGTCGGCGAAGAAGGATACGATATCCAGTGAGTGTTGTTTGTTGAAGTTTGAATCAGATGGTAAGTCCGAGTCAATAAGGGCCGGTAAGCAACCGAGTGGTGAGTACTATACCGACTCCAACGCTCATCAGACCAGGCTATTATAGGTCGGTTACCGACCTCAGTGAGCCTCGTGATACCACGATGTCATCTAGGTTAGAATTCCAGTCCCTTCTGGGACACGGACGGTGATAAACCCATGTGGTTGCATGTGCATCATTCTACACCCCTTAGACAGTGACTCCCTAGAGTCCTTCCCATGCTTGTGCTATCCGTTCTACTATCTGCTGTGGCCGTTAGGCTGGGATCCTGCCAGACGCAAATAAATCGGACAATTGACGATTCGTTGGGAGACAGCTCAAATGGTCTAATACCTGTCTATAGTCCCAAGATCGGTGCATGGAATTTCGCCAATTGTACAGGGTGTGCAATCCAAGGAAGTCCATCCTTAGCATTTGACGGCACTTGGGCTTCTGCGACGTACAGCCCTACCCTTGGATCCGTTTCGATTGCATTTCCGTTCACAGGTGAGTAGTGGGGTTCGAATGGGCTTCAAAAAAATTTCAGACTACTTACATTCTTTAAGGAACCGCACTCTATGTGTATTTCATTACCGCCAACACGCTGGCAGACAGCGGTATCACGTCAAACACTGAATGTAACTTCACAATGGATGGGAAAAACGTCGGAAGCTACGAACATATTTCTGATAACTCCATGATTCTGAATTACAACGTCCTCGTCTATTCCGTTACTTCGTTGCCGAATGCGAAGCATCAATTTGTCGTGTCGACTAGTGGTATAAATCACAATGTCTACCTCATGTTCGATTATGCTATATACACGTACGTGCATTCTGGTCTGTGCGTTCGTCCCACTCTTGATAATGAATGTCTAGCTTCGAAAATATGATTACATCCACCCCTATAGTGGTGCCGCCGACCGTCACTACAAAGACAACGGCAGCTGCTGGGGGAGTAACTAGTGCAGGTGGGACTACTACTACCCACGGCACTGGAAGGACCACTGTCCCCAGTGCAGCAGGGACTACCATGGGGGACAGCACTGGGGTAACTGGTACGATTACATCGACCCCAACAGCAATGGCTGGTAATATTACAGCAACAGGTAGCACTTCGTCTAGTACACCAACAGGAGCAATCGCAGGCGGAGTCGTAGGTGGCCTGGTCTTAGCTGGGCTGGTGGCTGTCATCCTAACCCTCTGCCGCCGCCGCCGTGACCGAGCCCAAGACCCAACCCCGGAGATTGAACACAGCGCACTGCCTCCTCAGGGAGAAACTTACCCGAACGTTGGATACGCTCAAGCTCAGCACCAATTTGTATCAGCTCCTCTCCGCAATGGGCATTGGAGAGGGCCATCTAGCACCACCGCATCGGAACCTAACTACGCCAATCGTGCACCAATGGTGGTGACCAACCCATCGGAAGTGGAGAGGGCATCGGGGTCGTCTCCACTCGGCAGCGCTTCCAATAATCTTCTAGCCGCTGCGTCAGCAAGGGAGACTACCCAGTCCAACGAGAAGTCGGAGTTGCGGCAAGCGCAGCTACAACGTCAAATGCGTACTATACAACAGGAAATCTATGATCTACAGCACGAACAACGTTATACCGCATCCATTGCACCCTCGTCGTCACAGTGGACTAGGTCAGAAGAGTCGGATATGAGGCGTCAGATGGACATGATGAGAGCACAGATCGACCTCCTGCAGTCGCAGCAGGCATCGGCCTGGGCACAAGGTTTATCTGATCAACCACCTCCAGGCTACGAGGACCATCTATAATCCGGCGCCCCCTCAATCAGATATGCTGACCGTTACATATCTCGCAGGACAGTCATTACTCAAGGTTCCTTTCCCTTCCTTTATCCGACTGTGTCGCATTGTATCGTACCGTGGATTCCCTAACGGTTAAAGTTTTTCTCATCAAATTCAAATCGTAGCATTTTTCTGTATAACGATATTTTGCTGCATACGATCTGTAGAATATATATACCGCTAATTTATCGTTGTACTATTTATTATGTTGGCAAGACTTTCCGTACTGTATACAGCGTTTTCTGTAGATCTAGTACGACCCGCCAGCATGCGAACTGCAAGTTAAACGACGATTTAGATCTATTCAGACCTACAGGCAAACAGATCCAACACCAAATATATCAGTTCTGGGTAAATTTGCGAATTCGGCACGGACCAAGGCATTGTAGAATGCATATGGGGCGCTTTTTATATTGAACCGGGAAATTTTATACAGAACCTGTGCAAAATGCGAGGTGCTAGCCGGTCTTGATTGTACCATGGTAGCGACTAGTGCGGGAAACCAGCACACTGCAGGTTTGTTCTACAACCATGTCTCGGACTCGATGACCGAGTCCTTCAGCAAACCTGCTGTCATTTACTCTTCAATTTACCTGCCGCTGATTTTGTCTAACCAGGTCCTGCACCACAGATGCAACTCATTATTCCAAAAGGCGCCCACAGCCATCGCATGCTTTATTTATAGCATCGAGACCGGAAACGGCTGGGCGACTACACTAAAAACGATGAGCTGTGGCTTCACCCTGTTATAGGCATTATGATCAACATAACTCAGGTACCGGGTCTGGTTTGTTACGGCATTCCTGAGGATGAAATTATCCCTTCGCCCCGGTTCCGAGGGAAGCGCAAACCCGGAGGGCCCATCATCGTGATTTGCTCCTCCCAGCGCTTCGAGCGGAAGCCGAGCCAAGAGGCAGTGGATGGGAAAGGAGCTGAAGTGATGGGTGAATGATACTTTATTTTGACGCGAATAATCTGTATTTAAGGGATGTAATAAATAACACGAATAGTTCTTGAATTTTATCGTCGCTTAGATATACGAAGACGTCTGGCATAACCCTCGCTAACTCGAACCTGAAACATAGCGACTTGCACGTTCAGACTGGTGGTCCTTCCAATGACTCAAATGTGAGTAATGTAGCGGGACAACAACCAAAGAGCTATGCGTGGACCTATAGGCGTGAGCATTGGACTCCATAAGTGATTATCAAATCAACTTACGACGGTGCTCCCCATCCTATAGCTCTTTTTTGACCTGTCTCCTCCTACTATCATTTCGTCGACCAACAACCTGGGTTCATCCATCATATCCTAGCTAATTTCACAATCGTTCAATTCCAATCTGCGTAGTCGTACCCCGAACTGGTTCCGTTGCTTTAACCAGGCGATAAGTAAATCTAGCCGTGTATCGGCCGTACTGATATAGTGTCGAATGATGACAGACTTCAGTTGTGGACAGATTATGTTCTGAAGAGTCAGGGACAGCGTTTCCTGAGGTTGTGTTAGGCTTTGAAAAAACCTGCTTCCTGCGTAGCAGACTTTCAAGGTAGTGAGGTGTGTCAGCGCCGCCAGGATAGAGTGGGGCAAAGCGTTCATAATGTACTCCATTGGTCATCCATCGATCTCCAATGTGGCGACTCTCAACGAGTCAAAGGTCTCCACAAGACTCGACAGAGTCGTACCCGACATTTCGCTAATAGTCACCTAGAGTATAGTCTGGGAGCGATGCTCTACTGGGTGGGACCGACAGAGCTCCAGCCTGGACGTCGAAAGGTATAAAATACTTCCCTCGTTGCATGAGAAATTGTGCAAGTGCTGGGTGTGTCGAGGAATGACACATCCTAGAGAGGATATCGAATTGAAGATGCGTATCGTGGCGAAGGATGGGATACAGGATAGTGTGTGCGAGATGATATGGTCTGATGTATCAAACTCAAGAGTGCGAAGATGAAGCAACTCGATTGGTGTCTGAAGGATGGTTGCTGCTCCGATGACCGGGTATATGCCCAAAAGATTGACGAGCTCGAGTGCGGGGCATTGCATCATAATGGTAGGGATCTGAGAGGCCGACGGGGAGCAAGCGATATCGAGGAACCATATCGACAATTTTGTCAAGTTCGTGCAGGCGTCCCATGGCAACGCAACGCTGCCGATATTCACGTTGCGAATGTTGGGCATGGCACAGGTAAATTTAGTCACTCGCACCTTCGTGATCGTGAAGGGAAAAGGCCAAGAGTGGTGGCAAGGCGAAATTGAGGTGGGTTAAGAACTCGCGCATGTGTTTGCGCCCCAGCAAAACTTTAATCTCGCGTATGCGTCCTGCATGCCCGTGTAAGATCTCTCCACTACCGATGGAGAACGTGTCCGTGTTCATGATGGAGATTGGTGCTTGTTTGGGACGAAGGAGAAACTCCTTAGCAATTTCGGGTTGGGTTAAGTCGATACAACGCCATAGCATGACAGACATGCGTGCAAGGTATGAAGTATATGAAGTGTTATGTGCTGCGATACCTTTCGACGAGTCAGTCAACATAAATGTTAAAGATCGTTTCCAGTAGCTTGACGTGGAGACGGCGGATAGGTTGTAGTAGAGGCTTGGTGGAAACTACTAGTAAGCTCATCGCCGGATGCTCAACCCGCAATCGTCAAGAGCCGTCAAGAGCCCACTGTCACTAAAATGAATCACATGTTCCGCACCAGCCCCTCCATACTGAGCGGCATACTTGACGCGCTCGGATTCCGCACAAACGGCCTCGACCCACTCCGCGCACTCAAGATGTCTGCCATGGGAGGAAGTCGATGACGCGGCCGTCGGAGCTGGCAGGTAGACCCATTGTGCGGGGAGTAGTAAATAGGTGTGATGTGAATGCCTGAGGAGAGTTGGACTACCAGCTCTAAACGATATTCGCCAAACCCCATCTTTGATGTCGACGTTACGGCGGTCACCCAGTTGAAGTACCCCTTGTCTGTCTTGAGGTATCTTTTTTTTACTTACGACTCCACCCAGGATCCGACTCCAGCTCGTGCGGCCTTCCGCTACTTCCCTCAACGTTACACTCTTCCCTGCGTCGATCGGGGCTGGTCCTTATTCCGACGCTATCTCGGGTGTCGCCACACCCCTGGCGTCTCTTGCTCCTGGGAAATGCCAACTAATCCCTCAACGTGTAAACCTGGTATACAAGCGCCATTCCGGTTGATCGTGTACAGTACGAGTGCGGGTGTCAATATCACCCCGAGGAGCCTCGGAATTCCAGGACATTCTAAACTCGTGGCAATTGAGACCAGTTGAAATATTTACTCACTGAATACCCATTATTTTTGCATTTTACTGTAATACAACATTCAGCATGTATATTTCATTTTTATCGGTATACCTGTGCTATCCTGTCCAACTAGCAGCAGTTGAGGCCATACTGATATAATCGGATACGGCGCCGCGCTAGGAGACGGTCTTAGCCGATCGTAACCGTTGCTGGTCAGGTAGGAATCCCAGTCACCCATGGGGTGAACTGGGTAATCGCACACCCAAGGCTAACGATTCTCGGGTTAAAATTTTTTACTTTTTTCCAACTATGATGGTGTTTGTACAAGCATGCGAACCAGTTGAAACAAAACTATCCGTTGCGAAAACGTCAAGGCTGCGTCGCTAATTTGATTTCGCCTAAATTTTCGAGACAAGTAAACTATTGAAATTCCATCTAACGTACGATCATCGAGGAATTTCTAGAATCATACACACTGGCATATCCAAATGACACAGCTTGGAAGTTCTCCAGAAAATGTGTGCAATAAACCCGACTTCATCAGCAAAGACTCGGAAGGATCCGGTGAGTGTTTGTTGAAGTTTGAATCAGATGGTCGCGACGAGTGTCATCTAGTTCTGGTAGTAAGTTCAGTCGCGCGCGTAAGTGCGAATAACGACTGAGGTTAACGAAGAAAATCTATGATGCTTATACACTAATAAATAAGACAATGTACAAGAGTAAGATGAAGAGAACAGAGCCTATTAAGAAGAGATATAGTGGGGAGGGCATGCCCTCTCCCGGTCAATACTACATTATGTGATGACGAAGGAACAATGGTGGGCTATGCGTAGCTTGATTACAACGGATAAATCTATATGGTCGCATGTGCATCATTCTACACCCCTTGGGGAGCGACTAGTGACTCTCCAGAGTCCTTCTCATGCTTGTGCTATCCGTTCTACTATCTGCTGTGGCCGTTAAGCTGGGATCTTGCCAGATGCAAATAAATCGGACAATTGACGATTCGTTGGGAGACAGCTCAAATGGTCTAATACCTGTCTATAGTCCCAAGATCGGTGCATGGAATTTCGCCAATTGTACAGGGTGTGCAATTCAAGGAAGTCCACCCTTAGCATT
>QLPE01000111.1:0-23942 GCA_003314125.1 Hygrophorus russula | reverse complement strand
GACTCTTTTTTACTCTTTAACACAACACATACACATTCTGTCGACCAAGCTCAAATATTGTCAAATCTCATCGAATAGAGGTTTAACCTCTACAATCATTAAATATTATAGGGTAATACCCTTTTTTATTTTATTCATGAGCATCTCTCTCGGTCCAATGTCACTCCGAAAACATCTCAGAGAGTTTCTCGGTATCTTACTTGGCAAAGCAGAAATCAAGTCAATCTTCTACGCTACCGTCTTTTTCGTCATCTGTCTCGTCTTAGGTCTGTCTATTTTTCTCGCTATTTTTTTACTACTACTACTAATCCTTCGTGTTTATAGCATACCTCACAAACCCATCTGAGAACTCTTTTCGTGCATATCTCACCGAACAGTCTTTTCGTCAACATCTCAGTCGACTCGATGATGCAACTGATGACGATCCACCATCTCCCGATGACACCCGTTATCGTTACAACTCGTCTTCGGTCTCACCGTGCCACTCCCGAAATCTCGAATCTTTTCATTTTGCCAATCGCGCATCAGTATCGTTACGAACTCCCAAACATGTCTTTCACAGTTTTGGAATTTTTACCGTCGCTGCTGTGGTCCCTCTTCCAAAATCTGACAACACCTATCGCCATGGATCGATCATATCAGATTCCTGGTTCATCGGCGCGTTTGGAAAGTGGTGGCGGGGTGGCATCCTTGAAGCTTGGTATCAGGACGTTGTGGCCAGATCAAAAGCTGAGGAAGGTTGGACCTCTGGGATTTTGGGCATCAAAACACTCGATAAACTACATGAGTATAGCGGTGAGTTTCGGTCGTCTCCAACCCCGTCCAGCTATCATCCTCAATCGTTAAAATCAGGTCTTCCCTTTTCTACCAAGAGCTTACCGCTCCGCGGTCCTACTCGAGGCTCCCCACCTAGGCTGAGGAATCGTGAACGACCATCTCATCGGCTCGGAGTCCTACCTGCCCGAAGTTCAACACCCCCCCCACTGCCAAAATCGGCATCTTTACCGTTGCACACCAGACCCCCATCTGACCACCGTCATTCCCAATCTGCTCCCGTCTTATCTTCACAGTCTCTCCAATCGGCTTCTGATCAAGTTCATATCAGCTCCCCCGTCCCATCTAGATCCCCTTCAGCTTTATTTGACCAGTCGCCACTCATAGTTGAAGTCCTCCGTCAGATCTCAAACTCAAAGTCTGCCGTCCACGATCTCCGCGTCACGTTAACGTCGTTCCAAGCTGCCGCCACAGAATCACATGCCTTGCTACAGGGTGAGGTCGATTCCTATCGAGAGCGCAAACGCCAGGAAGACTTATCTAGGCTTGATCTAAAAAATCGCACCAAGACGCTGGAAGAGACCAAGAGGCATGCCGAAGGCACCAAACGGGATGCTGAGAAGAGGCTCAAAGCTGCTCGGGGTGCTCGTGATGATGCGAATTTGCGCATGGAACGTCTCAATAAAGAGATCGCCTCGTTGAAACAACGACATGCCACAGATGAGGAGATCAGCCAGCAGATGAAAGAAGATGCACTGAAAGAGGAGCAGCACATCAGCCAAGTTTTAGAGCAGAAAAAACTGGAGATTAAGGTCGCGGAAGATGTGGTCAGTGCACTTAATGCACGCGCAAAGGAACTGGAAGAGAAGATCAGTAGTGAGAAGGAGAGGCTAAGAGTTGCAAAGGAACGTGCCGAGATTAGGAGGCAGGACCGTTCGTTTTTGCGAATGCATCCCATCAATCCCGAGTCTATCGGTACCACTGCCGCTTGGTCCCCTCAGTCTTTCATCGCTTCTTATGACGCGAACTCCACGTCCAGATCAGTTGCCCCTGGATTTTCGGTGCGGGAAGCATACACACCCGGTTTTAAAGATTCCCCGACGTCCCCTAGGCCTACGAACTTGGCCCTTGGAGCTATATCAAACTTCAATCCGAGCCCAAAAGCGGATGAATCGAATCATGTAACTTTACGGTCGAAGGGATACTCCATATTTGATGATGACATTGCCTCTCTCGAACGGTATCCGCATTCCACGGCCTTTGCACCGTTCGCCGATTCCAGTCCACTTTCGCGGAATACGATGGCATCTGCCGGCACGTCTTCGGGTGTTATGAATTCATCGAGTCTGCTTCCTAACCCGTTCCAGTCGGACAATGACAACTGGCGCGGCAGGCGAGTTGTACAGCTCCATCCCAGTGAAACTCTAGATCCCCTCACTACGTCCCCGACCTCCATGCATGGGTCTTCTTCATCTGGTCACAATGATTACGATCCATTCGAAGTTCGTCTGAACTCAGAGCCCGCTTTGGACCTTCAGCGTTTCTCGTTACCGCACCGGACTCATTCGAACTCCATGTCACACACTCACGAAGAGGTTCCCTCATCGAATTTCATGGTGGACAAGTCGGCCGGTCCGCGGCGCTGGTTCTCAACGTCGTCTAAAGAGAAACCCAAGAAAGGCCTCAATCCGGACGCAAAGGTGTTTCGACTCTCCAAGAAAGCAGCCACCATCCCTCCTACCGACACATACGATGCACTGAACCCGAACGGCTTAGGATCAAGCACCCTGCCTTCGACGACATCCACGAGCAATTCTCTTCTCCGTGCGTTTGCACCGTCGCCTGCAGAGCGTGAGGTGCTCCAGAGGGTGCTTGGAGGATCGACGAATGCGAGCTTGGAGAGGCTGCCGAGCTTGGGGAGCATACCGCCCTCCCCTGCGCACGTACACGCTCCCGTTGCACATGCTCAGTCCGCGAGGGAGATGGGGAAGGTGCTTCCGTGGTGGCTGCAGTCTCTTCCCCGCATGAGGAAATCCAATTTTAGCCCTTGGGACGACGAGGAGCCCGTGGAGAATGGTCAACGCCGAGTGGAGTAGGAGCAAACGGGGGGTGCACGATCTAGAGTAGGGCAGGAGCATTTTTTGGGACAACGGTGAGGTTGTGTCTGTGTCTGTATCAAAGCAAAGTAGTTCGTTGGTAAAAAAGCAGGAACGAGAAAGTGAAAGGGTGGGGGTTGCACTTGTGGTTTTTATAGCAATAAACGTGACGCCAAATGACAAGTGTCCGTTGTACCAACTTTGTTATCGCCTTTCACCGGAGCTTAAGGAGCATGGGATTAGTTATGACTGCTGCGCAAACTATTTTCAGCCGTGTGAGGGGGTGATATTGTGGACTAGCTTGTGCGGCTTGATCAGGCGGCTTCCACAACTAGCACTACCCTCCCACCAAGCTCTTAAGTAATTTGGAATCTACTCGATATCACTTCCAACTGCTTTAAATACTAGGGATTGTATTATCTGCGAGGTCGTAACTTTTTCGTGCCAGTTCGTGGTATCCCAAAGATAATAAAACGTGAACAAGGTCCATGAATATAACAAATCAAATAAGAACTTGAAGAGAGTTAGAGAAAAAAAAGGGGGGCCACGACGGGGGAGGGTGAGGGGGTAAAAAGGCAAGGAAGGTGGTGTGTATATCAATTATACGTGCATTCCAAAGAACCAGAAAGGGGGGGGCTTGCATCCAAAGCTGAAACGGACATGGCAGATGGACAGGGGTAATACTGACTCGCTTGCAGTGTATATGGACTTGTGCGTGTACGATACTAAAGAATAAAGCGACAAGAAAGAGGGGCAGGGGATAGCGGCGTGGAGATGCAATGTATGAATGATAAGGAACGAACCGGCCTATAGGTCGAAGGTAACCAAGAGACAAAAGGGTGGCGCCAATCCCAAGAAAAGGTGAAGCAGGTCTCGGACTCCATACTTGGAGCAAGATCCTGGGGTTCGACAAATATCTGGAGATCATAGCCCCCCATCCAATACGCCACGAACATCATCGACTGGGCTGAGATCGGCGAGGAATGGGACCAGATCTGTGAGCTCGGTATCATGTGGGTCATTGAACCACGAAGATACGGGGACAGCGTTGTTTGGGTGGAAGATATATGAAGCCGGAGAATTGTCTAAGATAATTGTGTCCGCTATAGGTCGGCCTAATTGTGAGAGGTCCTGTTGGGGTGGCCTTGGTACAGTACTAAAACTCGAGAAGGAACGTCGACTGACCTTGACATAGTTTCCTTTGTGATTATAACAGCTTTCTCTGAACAATCGATGTGTCACCACCTGGTGAACATCGAGCTTGTCTAGCACCGGGTCGGCATACTATTGATCCCTCATCAAAGACGAACGACGTATTGTCCCGGAAAAACTTACTTTACTCAAACTTGCAGTGAATACCACGACTTCGTAAATCTCTCCCATCTTCTTTAAAAAGTTGTCGACTCCCGGCCGCTTGATGACATAAACATTATGCCAATGATACTCGATTTCCACCGGCACGACGTAGTCAGCCTGCGATATGGACTGTGATACCATCATAAATTAGATCCTCGAAGATGAAGAAATCGACAGCACGCACCTTGAAACTACTATGTACAAGCGTCTCGTCGAGATCGAGCACGAGGCATTTTCGACCCGCATGTTGTGGTGCGATTGGTGGCAAGAGTGGTCGTGGAATACCATCCTGACAGGTCAGGATTAAACGTGGCCAAAAATAAAATCGATATTACTCACAGGTCCGATGGGGATGCCGGCGCCTCCGTTTGTGATAAGACGTTCCTCGTCATCCTCAGCTTCATCTACTGCATTACCATCGTCCGCATCATCATCTTCAGTAAAGCTAGTCCCGTCACTCTCTTCCCCAGCAGGATCGTGTGAAAGATCACGATGATGTTCTTGTGTTTGTAAAAGGCCACGAGGACTATCCTCTCCTGTTGATCCAGGGGGTTGCACCGCCCCAGATGTCACGCCCCCCGTTTCAGCAGTGGGCAACAAAACTTTGGTGGGTGTAGGAGGTAAGGCCACATCGGCATTTAGCGCCGGCGGAGGAACGTCGGGGAGGGAGGGTGGAGGAATAGGCGCTGTAGAGGTTGATGTCGCGGCATCTGTTGGAGAGATCGGAGGTACCTCTGGTGGAGCGGTGGGAAATTCTTTTTCAAGGACTGGAGCGGTTACTACCTTTTCATCCTTCGACTCGTTCGGGATCAATGCGGGTTTGTCAATGTCGACAGTATGAGCGTGGGATGGTCCTACACAAGGTATGAACATCCGTAGGAGTTTGGAGAAAAAGGACGGTTTAGATGAGCGTGCGCTGGATCCTTTTGGCTTGCCATTGCCGTTAAGAGTGGGAGAGTGAGCTCGAGTCGAAGACGAAGTGAGTGCGCCTGAGGACTTATTAACTTTACGGGGAGCGTGTGCCTGGGTATTATCGGTGGAAAGCGAGCCATTTTCTGGTTTTTCCCCGTCATCGATCTGTACGGCTGGGGGAGCGGGTGCAGGGGCAGCATCGTCTTTTTTCTGATCCTTCTCGACGGGTGGGGAAGATTCTGATAGAGATGAAGCGGGGACCTGCCCTTCATGAATACTCAAATCAGCTGTTGCTATGGCTGCTCCGTCTGGAACATGAGTTTCTCCCAGAATTCCAGCAACCATATTTTGATCTCCAACAGACTGTTCTACGCCAGAACTTTCTGACGCCTGTTCATCGACGGCGGTGTCGACGGGGAGGTGCTTACCGTTGATCGGAGTAACGTCGTTTGGAGAAAGTTTTTGTGGAGAAACTTGTGCGGAAATATCAGGCGATTCCGCTGTTGTAGTCATGACGGAGGAGGCGTAACGAACAAGCTGTTACAAGTCTAGCCCTAAGTCTTGAACCGAATACTTTTTATTTCTCACGCCTCAAAATCTGACACGCTCCTTTGGCGTTATTCGCCTCATGTACGTACAGGCAGGCGCTCAATAGGTAGACCGAGTCTGTTATAGATCCATGAAGTCTGTTCATTCTTTGGGTTCGAAGGGTTCGAAGTCATCCTTCCGATATGTCAATTTGTCGTGGCTAATAGTCTTGCATCATGTTCTCGATATCTGAACGCTTATATATATAGTCCTCGAGGCTGGACGGCCAATTTCCCGCAGCGGTAACATCGAAGTCTAAAGTGGGATTTTGTTCTCACCTATAGGACGATGTGATAGCATGCTCTCCGGAAATTTGCTAACAAGAACCAACATATAGTTTCAGCGTCCGAGACCGCGTCGTCCTTGGATTTGCACATTCGCAACTAAGAGCCCCTGCAACACATAAGCCATCTCGCGACATGACGTCCGATAAGATGTAAAGCGGCGGACGGAATAGTACCGGAGGCCAGCATCCTGCCTGGGGCATCGATGAATCTGTTCGCCAGACGCCATTTTTCTCGTTAAATACGAACTGCGAGCGACCCGTCCCCATATTTGGCTCCAAAATTTCCCAGATACTGGCAGTGGTTCCGGATTTGGCACAGGCAATTAAAGGAAGTTTTCCGAAGAGGACCTTGATTACAAGAGCCCCATGGTCGGCCATAAATCGGATTTACGAGTTCGACCCAACCATGTCTGAAACACCTGATGCTGCTCTTTTGCCTGCAAGAAGGGTCGTCACTGGCCATGACGAAAACGGAAAATCAAAGGTACTATATGATGACGAGAGTAACGTTGAGTGCGTTGCCTACATTGCTTTTTTGTGTACATACTCCTGATCCAATTCTAGCATATTTTTTAATGGATCGTTGAGGTGGGCTCGGCAGTTTAATGCACTGTGAATAGTACGAAGTGTTACACTTGGCTAGGTCCCAAACTATATGGTATACAGACGACGTACCGGTAGACTGCTCTCCCGCCACGGACGCAGATCCGACGCTCAATAAGTTTGTTGACGTCGCTAAGAAAGGCTCGGTACGCAGCTTCACACCGCCTTTCCCCCGCCCCACCTATCACTTCGGATTACAGGCTTGTGCAGTCACTTGGATAGCTCCAGGCACGTCCTTGCCGATGCATCGCACGAAGACTTTAGACTACCAAATCGTGCTTGAGGGAGAAGTCGAGCTTGAGCTTGATAATGACAATAAACACGTTATGAAAGCGGGGTGTGTAGATCACTGCATTAAACTTTAAGCAGCCGATCTTACCTCACCCACAATAAACAAGGGATGTTATTGTGCAACGCGAAACCATGCACGCCTGGCACAACCGGACTACGAAGTGGGCGAAAGTTCTCTTTGTCATTGTCGCTTCGAAGACCTCAGAAGAGGTATAGATCACCGATATCGTCGATATTGGCGAGTAACTTGTCTTGAAAGACTGTAGTTGTAATAACAATACTTGTATTCCTTACTTCCTGTCAATTGAGTCGATATGGTTAGCGCTAGGGAACTCGTGGACAACACGTGGACGGAAATCAGATTGGCAGTCAAGTTCAAAAGACTGACTCTGACGAGTCATATTCCACCATAAGTAATGCATGCGATTCAGGTTTGTCTGTCACAATACCCGTAATTAATCGCTAATATCCCAAGGACATCATAGCAACACTATTGGTCAGTTCGCGAGTATCTGAGTCCAGTAAGCAGGATCAGTGCTATGTACATTGTCGGGTTACCAATGGTCGTATCTACTGTTCCAGGTTCTCAAGGAAAGCAAGTTCAAGGAACACGGTCGTATAACGCCTGGTTCGTGTCCGTGATCTTATTGTGTATGGATCAGGGGTCTTATCTTCGACCATCTAGAGGAGTTCGTGGCTGCAGGCGACTTCTTGTCATACAAGTTTCCAGTATGGGCATGGTTAGTAGCGATTGACTATCAGATCGTTCAATGTTGTTCTTCATCTCCGTATACACTAGGGAAAAGGGCGACGCGTCCAAAGCTCGGGACTATCTCCCAGCAGAAAAACAGTATCTTGTGACCAGAGGTGTTCCATGTCTCCGTCGCGCTACATCTCTTGCCTATACAGATGCAGATGAAGATGCGGAGCGTCTACTTAAATTTGGAGACTCGTGGGGGTCAGGGGGCGAAGGGGACGAATGGGTGGAAACGCATGCCGGGCGCAAGGTGAATACGGATTCTGCTGCTAACCCGGGGATCATCGAGGATATTCCGGATCTGGACGGTCAACAAGAAGACGATGAGGTTGCTCATCAGATCGGCAATATGTCACTATCAGGTCCAAAAGATGCAGTGGGGGAGATACCCGACATGGACGAAATTCCTGATATGGAGGAGGATGGTCTTGAAGAAGCCGATGATGCTACTGTTGTCCCAAAGGCAGTAGTAGCAGCAGGTGGGGTCATTGACGCCAGGTACGGATCGTTCGTTTCTAAAATCTATACCCGTTCTTAGCAATGGATGCCTCCAGCCAAGTGGAGGTCGCGAAGGGAAACCTGTTGCAATTTCGAACGTATGACGTGATGATAACCTACGACAAGTATTACCAAACACCTCGTATCTGGTTGATTGGCTATGACGAGGTATTTCTACCATGTTGGATGTTCAAAGTATTAGCTAACGATGATGATGTGCTAGAATCGGGCTCCGTTGACTCCACCACAAATATTCCAAGACATCTCCGCCGACCACGCCTCGAAAACTGTTACGATCGAACCCTTCCCCCACTCAGCCTCCTTACAAGCTGCCTCGGTTCACCCATGCAAACATGCGAGCGTGATGAAGAAGGTGATAGAACGTATGAACAACAGTGTTGTCGCGGAACAGCTTGCCCAGAGGAAAAATCCTGGATCGGGTACGTCAAAGGAAAACAAGAAGAAGTGGCCGTTTGCAAGGAAGAGTGGAACGGCCGGGAAGGATGACAAGTCTCCTGCGTCCTTGCAAGGTGAAGAAGAGGAGGTGGATGGCATGCGTGTGGATTTCTACCTGGTTGTTTTCTTGAAGTTCATTGCGTCCATCGTTCCTACGATTGAAGTAGATTCAACGACAGCCTTTTGAGCTAGGCGATGGTTGGTTGTAGACGGGATACCACGACGCTCATGTCTTCTTACTTTCAACATTCTGAGCACTTGTATACACGAATTTTGCTCTGCTTTATGGGTCCGCCTTGTGGGTCCGCGTCACATGATCTTCTCGCCCAGCCTGAGCACTGCCAGTATACAACCATGCCGACCAGAAACGCCACTTTATACTTTCTAGGTCCCACCAGAACAGCCCAACGAACTTGTCACAAGGCCTGTACGGTAATGTTGCCGGGAGTGACTCAAGGCGTTGGCTATCCGAGCCATCCAACTTTGGACATCACTTCTCAGGGCCGTCCAGCTTAAAAGGGCCAAATTATCTTGTTGCCTCTTGATCATCTTGCAACTATGAGTCTGTGGGGTACTCAATGGCAAGCGACCTGGAATCCACATGTATATATGCCACCCCAGTATCCTCGTTCTGCGACCTATTGGGACCCACCTCCGTGGGGGATCCCTTACGTACACGGGGCCGATACCTCAAACATCGGTGGTAATCATAGGCTTCCTTTCGCTCAGAATCTTGATGTGCTGATGATCTCTTGTTGTTGCAGCTACAGGGTATAGATCGACGAAATATCCTGACCTAAACCCTATCCTGGCTATTGATACCACCTTGCTTCGTTTCAATGTTGCAAAGAAACCACGCAACGATATAAACACCGCTCTATACAACGTTTACTGCGCATCTCCTGCCACGGCAACACCAGTGAATCACATCCGGATTATATCCAAGTCGTTTCCTTGGTCGATCGATATCAAGGCTACGCCGATCATCAGTTGCAATTCCGTGTGGGAAGCGATTTACTCTGCGCTGCAGGAGGATCTCGCTGATTCTGAGTGGGGAATGATTGTGAACGATAGAGATCTAATGGCGACGGTTGAAAGTTCAGCGAGGAGACGTGACCCGGAGAACGGATATAAGAAAATGAAGAGAATTGATTTTCTGGGGAGGTTGACGATTTTCAGGGGATTGGAGAAGGATGGTGACTTTGCGGCACAGAGGCTTCTTCCAGGAGCTGACCCCTGCCCTGATACTTGGGTATTACGACTGGGGGACTAAGTTAGCAGTAGTAGTCACGTGTATTTATTTTTTCTTTCTTGCTTTTACGATTTCTATGGTTTCCTTTCAGTGAGCATCTAGTCTGATTTTTTAGCTTTGAAGACCTGACTTGTGCACTTAGATGCCATGGTAAGGTATCCACTTCGTTCCATCACCTTTCTAACCGTGTAAGCCAACAGCTTGTGGGGACGTTGTAAAGAAACCCAAATTGGACCAGCATAGAGGCCGCTGTCATACAGGTTTTGATTGCATAGACTGTCATACTACGTTTAACTCTCCAGCTGAATATAAAAGCCATACTTCATGTATCAGCGAAGCCGAAAAATACCAAAAAGGTCTTTACAAAGGCCCAAAAAGCGTCCGTCAATCCTTCTCTCTCCTTCTTTGGTCCTCTTAACTCGACATGTAGAGTGCCCCTGCACCGCGGAACAATTACCCGCCACTTCCTGCAGCTGAACCAATGCCTGCACCAAATGGGGGCGGTTGGGGACGTAGCTATGGGGACGGCAGACAAAACTTTGGGAGAACCCGAGCTACGGGTGCTAACGAGACCCCTCTGGGCACCCCAAAACGTCTTTCACCAGCACCTCCGCCGCCAGCTCCGAACCCGCCGCCTCTCACCGTAAACGGCGTAAAAAAGGTCCCCGATGCGCCAGATGCTGTGTCAGCTGTAAAGGCCGTGGTGACCGAGAAGAAAAAGACGAAAAAGGACAAAAAGAGGGAATTAGAAGTTGTTGAAGAATCGGTAATGCTAAAGGTTGGAATATTTCATCTGACAACTACTAATACGGACTGCTTTGTAGACGACACAAGTGAATGGTGACGAACGACGCCATAAAAAGGCAAAGACCATCAAGGAGACACTGATAGAGCCAGCATCTGTGCCTCTGCCCGTGTCTCCGATGAGACCAGCAGATGGCGACGACAGCGATGTGCAACGAGCGCAAAGGCGACGGGAAAAGAAGGAAAAGAAAGAAAGACAAAAGGCAGCAGCCACACAGGTACGGGAGGCACCGGAAGAGGAGCGGAAGGAGCCAAGTGGGGATGTGGACGAGACAGCTGAGGTGTCGAACGAGGGCAAAAAGAAAAAACGGAGCAAAAAGGATAAGCGAACGGAGGAGAGCGTGGATGATGGTAACGCAAAGAAGCGCAAAGGGGACACGGTTGAGCTGAGTGAAGTCGAAGGCGAAGTTGATGTTAAGAAGAAAAAGAGGGACAAGGACGAGTCTAAGGGCAAAGTTAAGACGAAGGATAGGAAGGACAAGGATAGGAAGGACAAGGATAGGAAGGACAAGGATAGGAAGGACAAGGATAGGAAGGACAAGACCAAGGCCGAGTCACTACTATAATATTCGGAATTACCCGGGCTTGTTTCACTGTCTTTTTTACTTTTGCAGTACAGTAATGTCGTATTTTTCACTTCTTCGTACACCAATTCGTAAAGCTGCTTTTACTCCAAAAGTCGTATTTACTAGACCTTCATTCAGGAAGTTCACTACCCCGCCTCCTCCTCCCCCGAAGGCGGCAAAGTCAAATACTAGTTTCTATCTCGGACTTGGCGCTGTAGCAGCCGCTGGGGGAGCTGCTTACTATTACTTACTGTCTGATTCAGCTCATGCTCCAGCTCATGCTCTAGTCAAAACTAGCTTCACTCCAACAAAGGAAGACTATCAAAAGGTTCGCTGACGTGTCATGGTCAGTCATCAACAACGGTCACTTATCACCTTGTGGTTAGGTGTACAACAGGATCGCTGAAGTTTTCGACACAGCAAACAACTACGATGGTGTGTTTCAAAACAAAAAAAAGGTCTTTCATTTTACTAATCTTCTAAAAGACGGGTCCTATGCGCCAGTCATCCTCCGTTTAGCATGGCACAGCTCTGGGACGTATGATAAGGAGACCAACTTAGGCGGAAGGTGATCTCCACATGCACACTGCACCAATAGTCTAGCCTGACGTCCTTTTCTCTTAGCAACTACGCTACAATGCGTTTCGCGCCCGAGTCTCTTCATGACGCCAATGCTGGCTTGGGCCTCGCCAGAGACCTCATGGAAAACGTCAAAAAGGAATTCCAATGGATTAGCTACGGTGATCTATGGACCCTCGGTGGTGTTGCCGCCGTCCAGGTATGCCTTTACTTGCCTTTACAAACGAACTTATTGACGAAAGGTCCGAAATAGGAAATGGCTGGTCCGAAGATCCCTTGGCGCCCAGGCAGAATCGATGGTTTCGCTAACCAGGTCACTCCTGATGGTCGTCTTCCTGACGCCAGCCAGGGCGCTGATCACCTCAGGAGTGTGAGCATCTTTTCAGTTTCCACTACATCTCGTATTGATACCCTTCTCCCAGATCTTTTACCGCATGGGGTATGTGGGTTGTCATTGTCAGACACTCAAACTATAACGCCCTCTGCTTAGTTTCAACGATCAGGAAATAGTCGCGCTCTCTGGTGCTCACGCTCTTGGCCGTTGCCACACTGACCGGTGCGTCTATAGACTACATAGAAAAACTGTATGCCTGAGTTGTACCACAGCTCTGGATACGATGGCCCCTGGACGTTCTCACCAACTACAGTGACTAACGACTACTTTAAACTTCTGTTCGACGAGAAGTTTGTATACTTGCGGATTCGTTTTGAAAAAAATTTGACTCATTTTGCCAGATGGGTATGGAAAAAATGGAATGGACCAAAGCAACTGGAAGATAAAAAGACCAAGACTCTAATGATGCTGCCGTACGTCCAACTCCCACAAGGTCACATGTTGTGAATGGAAAGGTTTGACCACCCGTTATCACACAGCACCGACTACGTTCTGGTCCAGGACAAAAGCTTCAAGAAGTTTGCCAAGGCCTACGCAGATGACGTCGATCTCTTCTTCAAGGAGTAAGCAAGGTTCACCTCGTGTGTTTGTTGTCTAACTGCATTGTTGCACACAGCTTTTCAGCGGTTGTTGCGAGACTATTTGAACTCGGTGTCCCTACCCAGCAGTTCACCACATCTGAGCCCTGGATCATGAAGTCTCTCGATGAGCAGGCAAAATAGAGGGTTGTTCCTACAAGATCTATATCTAGAGTTGCTTCATATTTAGATGGGCCATTGTGAGAGGTGAATTTATTAGATACATAGTGAGTGGATGTTGTGTTACAGTCTATACAACCAATACATGGAGGGGGTTATTATGGCGTACGTCCCTGTCTAGTAGCAAAGTAAGAATCTCAAGAATGAAGGACCAAATCTAAACAAAAGCAGCACATCACTACCCCTCCGCCTCTTCGTACGAAGGTAACCCCTGCATGCTCGACAATGGCGGCACACCCCCAAGAAAACCCCGCGACGCCACGCCATAATCCGGGACCTCAGTAAATGCCCGATGAAGCAGCTGCGCCCCCGTCTCCCGGTCAAGCACACGTACTGGAGCCTGTGCATGCTGACCCTGTTGCGCACGCGACTGGTCTGCACCAGCCGTAGACGCGACACTCGAGAGCGGATTCGAACGCGAGGGAAGCCAGAATGGCGCAGACCGCCCGGGTTTCATCGACACCTGGAACAACCCGTGCAGGTTCCGGTTTGCGTGCGTACCGCTGTGCACATATGTCTCATTCGGACCACTCGTGGGCCCAGGGCCCGACGCATTCCCGCCCCCAGGTGCCGGCCGCTCGGGGCTACCCGCTCGACTCGTGTGGCGACTGTGAAACCTACTGGCTGATCGGCTCTCAGGCTGGCTGGGGGGACCCGAGTCCGGCGGCGAGTGCGCATCCAGGAGGAGGGACGTCGCGCCGTTTTGCGACAGCGACAGGAGCAGTTCCGAGTTGACCCACTCTAGTGGTGCGCTGGTGGCCAGGTCCGGCGCGTGGGGGAGATGCGATACGTCGAGGGGAGTGGCGACGCCCGAATGCGTGGATGTCCGGGGGGTGGATAGTGGGGGGTGGGTGGCTTGGGTGGGACTTATGCCGCTGCTAACCCACCGGTTCGTAACGCGGTACGCTAGTGCGTCGGACAGGAACATGTTTGCAACTCTGTCGCGCACGTGCGCGGTGTAGCTCGGCAGCTCTGTCTCTACCTCTTCCGCTGGCGGCACTTCGGGCCCGCCGAGAAGCAAGCGGCGTGTGGCAGACGTGTGTACACGCGCTTCTTCGAGAAGGTGAGGGCCTAGGACATGTATGGGGAGTGAGCAGCGAAGTTCGGAAGTATGCCCATCGAGATTTCCGATGTAAATGCTCCAGCGTACCCGATGTGCGATGGTAACCGGCTCGAGGGTGTGCGAAGGACATGTGGAAGGAGGTATTGTGAAGGTGATGTGAGTAGTGACATCTCCACTAGGTTCTAAATCTTCAGATTCAGTCGGCTCGCTGAGCGCGGCTGGTCCGACGGAAGGACCAGCGTCGCTGTTAGTGGAGGGTTCGCTTGACTGAGGTATGAAACCAGGGCTCTGGGGGGCCGATGTTATGGGAGGCGTGTTGACGGGGTGAGAGCTTGCAGACAGCGGCGCAGACTGTATGTAAACGGCCTTACCGTCAACGATCTCGTGCCTAGCGGTGGCGATTACTCTGGTGGCGTCGTGACAGCCCTGAGGGGAAGAGACTTTTACTGTCTCGTTCAACGTGGTCTTAACCCACTGAATACGAGTCCCCTTGGTCAAAGGTGAGAACTTCGCGAGGGCGGTCAGTTGGTCACCTGCAGCCCATGCTTTATGGGGAACCATAATAGAATACATGAGTTTTTCCGGCCAAGTATTCTCTATTTCCAGAGTTTGCTGGTATTCTAGTGCTTCGGGGGTGAAGGAACGAATTATCTGAATGGGGGACGTCGCCTGCAGGTTGTGAGACAGCCCAGGGCGAGCGACATGTGCTCTTAATTTGTATGTAATTGACACACCACCGTGCGCATCCGTGGCGAGGCTCGAAGGTAATGACCCACCAACCTGTAGTTGAAAGGGGAAAAAGTGGCGGCCTGCCTTGAGTGTGTGACTGTGGTTCTTCTGTCCCTCGAGAAATGACCATTCGTGGTTACATACCACATATATCACCGAGGAGTTATTCAAATGTAGGCTGTAAGGTTAACCAACTGTGAGCAGCTGGGCGCGCTTGCGGGAGGGACAACATACGAGTCATGCGGTGACGCCGGGAGCTTGGCCTTGCCTCTAAACTGGAGGGTTATTTCCTTGATAGAGGTGGATTCTGCGAGGTAAAGAGCGACTTGTCCGGAGAGGAGAGCAGGCTCTACATCTACTCCCGTTCCCCTGAGAAACAGACACTCCTGGTCAACCATGATCTCGATTCTTGGTCTCTCTTTCTCTTTGCCCATGTCGTGAACAGAATTGTGGGAAGGATGACCATGAGCAAATGGACCCGCAAAGTTCTGTATGCTTGGGTAAGTAGTCGAGGGGTGTGTGTCACCTTCCATATCGGCGTGCACTAGGTCGGCCGAGATGCACAAGGGATGACAAAAGCGGCGCTAAGTTAAGTTATATGTTCTGTATCACAAGTCTAGACAGGGTCGAGGTGGACTCCGAGGCTGCAGTGCTGAACACACAGCCACTACCCTAAAAAAACAAAAAAAAGTGGTAAGATTGGGTTCGAAAGCGCCGATTGCACATGTCAGATGTACCGAACATTGCGAGTTTGGCCGAGAAGTTCATAAAACATCGAATCAGCGTCGTAACGGTTTCCCAAATCCCGAGTCACGTGGCAACAAAAATAACGAATTCACCCCGGTTATAAGTTCAAAATAGAATTGAACGTGATAAGCATCACCGAGCTATGCCTTGTAAAGTGTATCTAGATATGCATTCGCCACTCGGCCAACCATCGACTGGCCAACTGCACTCGAGTTACCAAGACCTGGCTCAGGGCGTCAAATATTTCATGGAAACGAAATAATCGAACAGTACCGACCATATAACATAACCATCGAACCTTTTCCAGATGGGTTCAGCTTGGCTTCTCGAACCGCATCTTTCAAATCAGCAATAAAGGTATCCGCAACCGGGACCGTCAAACGCTTCAAAGACGGACCGGAATTTGGAGCAAATGATAAGCATATCATCAGTCATCGCCACCGGCCCACTTACCGTACAGGCGATGTGCACCCCAGGAGGTTCAGTCATTGAATTTAGATGCCACCCCTTCTTTGCCATCACATCTCCGACCTCCAGAACATTTGTGTCGGGATCCTGCGAGGCAATGCCAACAACGGACGCGGGCGGGGAACCTAGAACGTAGAGTTCCGGGATGTTGTTTGTAACATCATTCGCGATCGTCCGGGCGCAGCTAACAATGGAACGACAAGATTCAAGATACCCGCTGGTGAGTAAAAAAAGTCAATCAGGCAAGACCCTAATGCGGCATTGGCCGAGACGAAGCACTTACTCAGATCCCATGAAGTGCATCGCAGCCCATGTTCCTGCGATCAAAGCACCTGGGCTACCGATCGAAGGAAGATTGTTTGCCAAGAATGCAAGAAGACTTCGCCTGGACGTACCGTGATCCTGACATGCTCGGACTAGCATATACGCCGCCTTTGTAAATAGATCGCACAAGTTATAGATAACTAAGATAAGGCAGAAACGAGAAAAACAAGCAGACGAACCGGTCCAGGCTGGGTAAACGTAGTATTGGTGTTGTCGAAGATCAGCAGAGCGGTACATAATGACAGAAGTGCCCTGGATGATGAATTAAGGTTTTAAGCTGAAGAGAAGGCTAATACGAACTTACTTTTGGAGTAAATCCGTACTGTCGGCGAATTTTAAAATCTCAGATTCTGACCGTTAACAAGATAAAAATCACGTTACTTTATGGGTGTCGCAGCTAATACTGGTAACTCCGGCCACTCTGAAGTCGAAAGGCTCGAGCTTAAACTTGCCTTCTTCGCCTTCAGACAATCCTGCCTTTTCGAGGAACGGCATGATGAGGCTACCGAGACAACAATCAACGTGTAGACCAATGTTATGGGCTGAGGCGAGAGCCCCAAGGGCAACAATGTCGTCTTGGTTGCCATCGGGGAAATTGATGGCAGAACCTACGAGCTAAGCATATGTCAACACGGCAGGGAAACAAGAAATAGTCGAGCAACGGCAATTACCATGATGGTGTTTCCATTTCTGCATCGCACATGTCAGCCGAAAACACAAAAGTATGGGAAGAATCTGACATTGCTCGTTTAACACGTTTAAGATACACTTTACGTGTATGATAATCAACCGAGATTTTGTGTATCTTGATCTTGAGGTACGCAGCGGCCTTGAAAAAAGCTGCATGTGCCGATGAAGGTACGATCCTGAAAGTAGAAAATTATCATCGACTCGAGAAACGAGAATACGTAATCAAAGATTATCACTCACATTTCTGGTTCCGTGATACCCTTGACCATTTTCGCCCAATCCCGGTGCGTTTTAACAGCCATGATAATCGATTCTGTACCTCCTGACGTCATTGTACCCGCCCCCTCAGGGTTATTATACAGTCTCAGACACATGGAAACGACCTCAGCTTCCATCTTGCGAACTGCCGGGAAAACATCAGGGTGTAGAGGGTTCGAGACGCAATAGCGCTGATAAGCCGCGACAATAATTTTCTCAAGGTCACTGCCGCCATCTGTAACGAAGCAACCGATAAGAATGCACGGAAGGCAGAACAATATGGCGCACGATAAACAGCTCCTGATAGCTTTCCGAGGCGCCAGTTTGCCTGATTACTAAGTTCTCCATCCATTTTGTCCATTTCCCGAAGAATCCATTCTTGAGATTGCCCTTGGGCGGGCAGAGCCAGATGCCGGACCACGTCGGCACCTGTCGGAACAAGCATGTTCTCAATGTCGAGTTTCGCCTTGCCCAGTTCAGTATTTACTCTCTTCTGTGCTGCTGGAAGGCGTAGTGCCAGCAAGATTACATGCTGTAGCGATTGGAAAGGATCATGAACCGTGTCGTCGAAAAGATCCAGCGACACATACCCTGATAACCCATGTCCAGCATTCGCGAAAAGTGTCGGCGATTCCTCTTGCCTGGATATGCCGTTTTGCTCTTAGGGTCTGCGTAAGAACAATGTATGCAAACAGAATTGTCTTGGCTTTTTCGTAGGCAGTCAGGCCTAATGTTATAGCCTTCAGGGCTTTTACCGAGTCCATTCGGATGGCCATGTTCAGAGTCGAATTCCAGCGGTTCGGAATGCGGCGACGTCGTTTACTTCTCTCCTGAGCTTAGCTACACATGTACGCTTTATTAGGTTGACCACGTTATAACGCAACTTCCAAGACAAGACTCCTCACGTTGACCTTTAGTAAGTTGTCGATTGGCTGAGTGGCTTTCAAGCTGCTGGTCTTAATCAAGTAGTAATCCAGTTATAAGCGGGACGTATCGTGAAAACGTTTGTCAACCATGAATAGCTTGCGTATGGTATACGCTATCAGAGCATCACCTCGTCCAACGATTGATTAGTTCATCTTAGCTAGAGCAAGAAGAAGAGAACGATGACGCTGCCGAGGTCACTTGGGGTGCGTTCATCTTACCCTGGTCGCTTCAATCTACTCACAAACATTATACAGAGGACCAGCAGCGGATTAATTCATTCTCCAAGTTGAATACACGTCTGCGAAGTCTTGAGGAGGAATTGGAGGAATTGAAGGTCGGCCATATTTGCTGTGATCTCGTTTTATTTCTGACCGTCTCATTCAGCAAGAGAAAGATGCACTTGATGACCTCTTCTCGGAATTAGAACTTGCAGACGAGGATGAACCGGTATTGTAAGAGCGTTCCGCCCCCGTGTTTCTGAAGCTATAATTATTTGATTCATAGATACAAGGTTGGCGAAGCATTTCTGCACATGCCTCACGCTCGAGCCATCAAACGGCTCGAAAATGACCAGGCTGCTATTGACAAGCGAGTATCTTCCCTCACGGCCTCTGTAGAAGACTGCGAAAAGAACATGAAAGAGCTGAAGGTCGTCCTATACGCTAAATTCGGTCGATCTATCAATCTGGACGACTAGTGACCACCTGTACCAGTAGTGTTATTGGACTATACATACACACGTTCCCTTGTCGAGGCCGTTACGGATTTATTTCCTGTCTATCGATCAAGTCCAACAAATTCCCTGATGGCTGTTTACTGTCCTCCCCCACAAACTCCAACAGTCGTTCAAATACCTCAGTTCGCTGTTCGAACGTCAAGGATGACAACGGCCTTTCTCCGCTATTGCGCACTTTGCGTTCATCGGCATCCTCCACACCCCTCAGTGCTTGTGAGCTGATGGCACGAACAGGGCCATGTCTTGATTCAGAAGTGACAGCTTTAGGAGAGATTGAACCCGCGGGATCCCCCATAACTTCGTCATCATCCAGCCTGTTCGTCCATGATTCGTCCGGTGTGTTGGGCCGCGTTCGCTTCCGGGGTGGTGTTGTTAGACGAATGCCAGAAGTTGGCGTCTTGCATGACAAGATAGGCGGTAGAGACGTTAGAGAGATCTTGGGAGCAAGCAAATGCGACAGCAATGATCGGAAGATTTCAGTTTCCTGTGGATTATTGTGGTCCACTACGCTCGAGACTTCTGTCTGTAGGAAATTGAGGGCTTTTACGGGTGATGACTCTTCGCACATCTCCCGGAACCTGAGGCCGTGTCAGTCATTGTTTGCAGCCGAATGAGGCAAAACAATATGATGTACTGTAACGAAACGCTTACTGTTGTTGCCGGATCTGGTATGTAGCCCGTCGAATGATCTCCTCTGGTGCAGGCCTATAATCCCAGTCATTAATAATAAACAACGACCAATGGAGGAACCAACCTTTTCAAAGTCATACACCAGAAATCATCCAGTCTTCTCTCCTTATTTCCTTCGCCATCTTCGCGTGGCTCGTCCCTTTCCTGGCTCCCGTCGGCTGCATTCCTCTGCTCCATCCCGCCTCCACCAATGCCCGCATTTCCGCCATGCATGAATATCGTCTGCGTTGTGGGGTTGTACACAACCTGATGAGCGTATCTTGCCGATGGCTCTTCAACCACCCGTCCATCATCAGAGCCGTCATCGGCTTCAGGAAGTATCCGTGTCCATTTTCCTGGACGTGTATCATACCGGTATACCCAGTTGGGCCATTGGGACTGCAAGACTGTCGTCGATCCGACTTGATGGTTTCGGGTTAGGCCACAGAATCTTGGTTACATAGTAAGTTTTTGCAAGAGAGGAAGGCGGATTCAACTAACATGTAAAGCTCTTTTAATTTGGGATCAATAACCGCTCGTTGGGTGAAACACGCATCCGGACCGCCGGCCATCGTGAAATTTGAATACAGTTCTGTCACGGTGTTTGTTGTGATGTCATACGCATACATATCCGATAGGTATTTATCGTCTCGTTGGCCGGCAAATATATACAGTGTCCGTGCCGTTGGTTCGAAGACCATTGAATGTCCTATGAGACCCCATAGATATGAGTATGCGGTAGTTTGATATAAGCGTTGATTACTTTACCGAATCGGGAGGGGATAAAAACTTGAGAAGGGCATGAGTCAGAAGGTCTAATATATAATAAATTTTAGCGAAATAGGGCAAAGCAGCTATGGCACGTACTGAAGCATTTTCCATTTACTTAACCGCACATTATAGCTATACAACCCAGAGTATTTGACCGAGTCCCAGTCACCATCGACCACACGACCGCCAAATACGTAGAGAATTTGGGCATCGCAATCCATCACCATCTGATGGTCAAACACGAGTGGAGGGCCACCCGATGACTGAGGTAGTACACAGTTAAGCAAGAGATAAAGCCTGTGATGATAAAAGAACGTACCGCGGTATCGAAGGATAATAGATCCCACTTTCCCGCGTCGAGTCCACGAGTATGATAACGGTAGAATTCAGAGCAAAAGGCCGTCGTAGGAACGCTGTCCCCAGGTGACCGTCGAGGAGGTAAATTCAAATCAAGAGAACCTGCTGGCTGCGTCGAATCAGTTGTTACCCCCCTTGCCCTTTCTCCATCCACATCGCTCAGCCTCCCTAACAAATAAATCGAACCGGTTTTCGTATCGTAAACCATCTTATGACATGACCTGGGTCCAGGCCCATTCTTGTCCCTGGAGGTGCAATCGCTTAAAAGTAGCCAATTGTCAATCTTGACATTATACATCCAGAAATCGCCCAAGCTCTTCTGTCCATCCCATCCACCAAGGAGATATATTAAGGCGTTCTCGTGATCGATGCACATTGCATGTCCACCACGCTTACTGGGAGCATCTCCGTCTGGATCTACGCCACGGAGGCGTTTCCATATGGCATGAGGCTGACTGGCACGCAAATATGCGTCGAATAGACCGATTTGAGATGCGCGGTTGATGATGTCCTCAGCTTTGGCCCAATTGCCTTGGAGAACGATGCTTTCATGAAGCTCGGTAATAAGGGGGTGTTCTGGTTGGAGGTTAGAACGGCTAAGGATTGAATGGTAGGAGGTGAGGAGGCGGCGCTGCCGAAGATACTTGAGAATGTGTCGTAGAGCCATGGTTTCGCGATACTAGAATGACGACAGTTAGTTTGTGAATACGAACACGTATACGATGCTATTTCCCTCACGCACCTCATCATGATTGGTTCGCACGCACTCGACGTAATACTCATCTGCGATTCCCATAAGGGAAACATACCATATAGACGTATGAAAGCTTTGACCGTGTGCACTGGTAAACAATGATCATATCTACATGCTCCCTTAACGAGAAATTGACCTTACGAAAGTGGAACAATTTTAATAAAACGGGTTGGAAAGTAGATGCCTGCACTATTGATGTGATTGACAGAGAAGGTTTCCGGAATCGAATCGTTTTTTAGGCCAGAATGGAGAACTTCTGTCATATGATCTTCTGTCGTCCCGACGTATAGTTTGAACTCCTTCATGTTACATGGATGCGCTGAACATATCATATCAGGCCCAACCATTCAATGCTTGAGTTGCACCCACGTTTATGAAACTAGCGTCACGAACGGCGTGAATATATCACATATTCCACGGATTTTGGAGAAGCGCACCTTTCCAAATGTTATACTTTCTGGCGCGATGACAATGTGTGTTTATAACGTCTTTGTATCATAGAACAACAAACTCACTTAGAATGGCAAGGGTATCCAAACGCAGAAGGATCCACTGCTTGACGTTTGGAACAGCGTAGGCACCACTCCATCTAGATATCTGCTCTGTAGGGTAATCCACCAAGATGTTCTCCGCGACATATCGACCACTAGGCTCAGAACATCCGGCGATAGAGTAGACCAAATGAGTTGAAGGCGGAGGCTTCGAGGTGGCAGAAGACATGCAGAAATTCCCGCCGCTGTATAAACTCCGGCCTCACAGGCTTCAACGTTTCCGACCTCGCAATCGCTCAGGTGGGGGTGCCGCTGAGCACAGTACTTAGTCACAACGCACGTTACAACGCGTCTAGAAGTCACGCTTCCAACCGGCAGGATCGTTTGCTACGACTTAGCATCAGACGCTGTGGTGATATGCCGCTGGGAAGGAAGCACTCACTTCCGATTATGGTTCAGTGCCAAAAACACACTGAATCAGTTGAGAATATGTTATGCTAGGACACGAGGACCTGGCACATTCAATGAATGTCACCAGCATCTATCTTCCACTTCCACTGGGTCCCAAAATGAAATCAAACGACGTGTATTTTTTCTTGGTAACAACTCTTTCGTAAGTGTGGGAAGTGTTGGTCATTTGCAATGATGGAAGTTCGCAAAAGTTAAGATAATATCATTCGCATTCCATCGGATTGGTTGTGCTAGGTGAGTAACTATTTGGTATAATGCCAAGTCAACTTGAGTATCTAACTCGGAATTAGAGCATGTGTCACCTAAATCATCTGCATTTAAAAAGCTCTCATGCCCGTCAAATGATAAGATGTCTATTCCTTTACCACAAGCTCGTGGTCCGTTTTATCTTTGGACCACCACATCTGCATCTTAGCCAAAATGATACGAACTCTGTCGCTTCTGCTGGTCACACATGGCTCTATAGCAGCCGTGAGTAGTAGCAAAAGATAAGTCGGGACATGAAGGTCATCCTTCTTGGTGTTCCTCCGACCTACCTTTCTGCTCCTCATGAGGTTCCTCACCGGGGCACTACTCTCATGTCTGTTGAGTACTTGCTCAGTCCTAGCTGGCGCACCTTTGTCTAGCGTAAAGAGGGTAACTTCTTTTCCTATTGTATCAAATAAGTTCATCGTCGAAGTTGCGAGCGCTTCGGATATCCCAAGCAAGAGATCTTTGACCTCCGTAAGCTTGTCTTAATTTCCCGTGGAAACCAAACTGATCGAAGATTTCTTTCGTTGAAGCCCCATGAAGCTCTTTATCAAGCATTACGAGCTCGTGGCGTTGGGTTCCATGTTGACAAAGAGTTCAATGCGCAGGGTATTTTCATAGGTGCAGCCTTGACACTTGCCGTGAGACTCTTGATTTCTTTCATTGTCACGTCGTTCTAACAATGCTAAAAGAATGCACAAGTATGTCGGAGAAGCCCGGGAGCATACTAGCACTGATCATTTCTAGGATGTAGCCCAGCTGGAGACCACGCCTGGAGTGACAGCCATCCGGCCAGTGATAAAGATTGCTGCACCAAAGTATTTTATCGGGACTTACGTCTACCTCGGCTCCAGGGTTGATTCCATTTTCCAGACCAGTAAAGTCCCATATTGTATCCGGTGCAAATGATCCAGCAATCCCACCTGATTCCGAGTCAACGCACATTATGACGGTATTTGAACTGCTGGAACGGCAGTACAAGCACCTTATTTGATTTTAGGGCGTAGATAAACTTCATGCGCAAGGAATTATTGGTACGGGTGTAAAAATTGGAATGTATGAGCAATCTTTTGGGCTGGTAGCCTGTTTTCTCACGAATCAACCCCCAGAATTGACACAGGTATGAAGATAACTCAATTCCAAGTCGAATAGTGCACATATTTGGTCATTGTATAGGTATTGACTACACTCACCCGTTGCTCGGTGGCGGGTTCGGTCCCGGTCATAAAGTAGCAGGAGGGTTTGATCTAGTTGGAGATAATTATGAC